>MJUT01054408.1:48340-70442 GCA_002080005.1 Gigantidas platifrons | reverse complement strand
TTGTTAGTGACTGATGGCAGTATGGTAAAGTTTGTTAGTGACTGACGACAGTGTGGTAAAGTTTGTTATGTGACTGCCGTCAGTGTGGTAAAGTTTGTTAGTGACTGACGACAGTGTGGTGAAGTTTGTTAGTGACTGATGGCAGTATGGTAAAGTTTGTTAGTGACTGACGACAGTGTGGTAAAGTTTGTTATGTGACTGATGGCAGTGTGGTAAAGTTTGTTATGTGACTGCCGGCAGTGTGGTAAAGTTTGTTAGTGACTGACGACAGTGTGGTAAAGTTTGTTAGTGACTGATGGCAGTGTGGTAAAGTTTGTTAGTGACTGATGGCAGTGTGGTAAAGTTTGTTAGTGACTGACGACAGTGTGGTAAATTTTGTTAGTGACTTACAGCATTGTGATAAAGTTTGCTAGTGACTTACAACAGATTGTTGATTTTCTTAGGATACTCCAGTTTCTTCTGGAAAATGAATACCGGTATGTTACAATGGTTTGTAAATTACTTTTATAAAAGTAATCTTCTTTCTAGGGGCCCGGGTGGCTCAATGAGTTAGGTCGCTGGATCTAGCAACTCATACAAGCCCATCACCAATACGGCGTGGGTTTGCGCCCGGCTTTGTAAATTACAAAAAGGGTGCACTCGACTCGCAACCGCAAGTGATAAAGTTTACCAGTTGCTTGCCCATGGTCGGTGGTTTTCTCCGGGTACTCCGGCTTCCTCCACCACTAAAACTGGTCGCCATGATATAGCTGAAATATTGTTGAAAGTGGTGTGAAACACCAAATATCAAATCAAATCAATCATCATCTTCTTTCTTGTTTAGAGAATCAGCAATACATGGCATAATGGAATTCACCCTCAATTTCATTTTCGTTGCAGGAATAACATTTCCTGTTTCAAATGAACAAATTGAGATGTCTACAGAAACTTGTCTCCCTGTTTTTCAATGGGTAACACGATGGGTGCCACTAGTGGGGCAGGAACTGCTAACTCTTCCGGAGTACCTGAGTTTACCATTTTTTCGTGGGGTTCGTGTTACTCGATCTTTAGTTATATGTGTATGCTTTGTAGATCGTTGTTTGTCCTTTTGGCCATTGTGTTGTCTGTTTTTCTTCGATATACAGATTCTGATTACATATTTGGTATCTTCAAACTCTTTTTACAGACAACAGTGCGGTAGAAGTTAGGGCTTAAATAGGGTCCAGGAAAGAAATAAAACACATTATAAATATATGTAATTTATTTTAATTTATACATATTGTTTATAAAATATATTTCTTAATATGGCAGTTGTTATTACAAAAGATCTTAATTAACTAATAACGCCATATATATTATTAGATATACAGCACACAATATTATCTACGGTAAATTATTACATATTTTTCTTGCCAGATTCACGAACAGGTTAAAAGTTGATGTGGATTATATTCCCGAACTAGGTTTTTTTTCTACCAACATTTTGGGTGCAAAAGAGGGTGCATGCACCAATGCGGGTAATATAGGGCCATTTGTGGTACCTTCAATATTGCATTCTAGATGTTATGTAGACCCCTTTCTGTGGTTGAATCTAGCTCAATATTATAGAGTTTGTGTAAATATATTTTTGTAAATAACCTGATTAATTTTTATTGATTATTTTAGTTACATTGAAAATAGACAAGCAAAATATTTAAAATTATTTTATGATGCCAAAATTCTCTTGGTCAAAAACTTTGACGATATCAAGACAGCGTATAGTTTTGTTTGAATTTACTACATGTACACGGAAGAAATCTACCCTGTTTCTCTTATGTTGTTCTCTTATGAATGGTGGAAAAACACTTTCAAAATTTAGACAAAATGGAGGCATCATATTAAAAATGCAATATTTGTTTAATTCATTACATGCCAAATAAAAAATAAAATAAAAAAGTAAGGATAGAATAGGCCATTTGCACATTTCCAACTTGATTCTAAAATTATATGTTTTTATATGAGGTATTTTCCTTTAAGGTTGGTTTGGTTTATGATGTTTATCGCCACTTTCGACAACATTTCAGCTATATCGTTGAAAGGGTCATGCAAAGGTCAATAAAAATAAACAGACATGTTTTTTTCTCATGATTTGCTCAACATGTTGTTGCTGTAAAAACTTGTGAATTTCTACTTGCTATAAAATTATCCTCTGATATTTTATTTATATAAAAATGAAATATCAATAAATTATAAGAATTTTCGACTCAATTCTTTGTCAGTCGTAAGGGAAATAACTCCTATAAAAAACATATAATTTTAGAATCAAATCAGAAATGTGCAAATGGCCTATTGAATAGACAAAAATATATTTTATGAAAATCAACAAATAACATGTCAGATGTTCAAATGAACAAAGAGATACATATACATGTAATACCAGTATTATATTCTTTGTAGACACATATTGCATTGATGTATATATATATATTTATATATATAAATTATACCTGTATCTAATTATTTACAACCATTATTATATAAACATACCATACTCTCATTCAATGATCATTTGTCTGCATTTTGGGTAATTTAAGTATTAGATGCATAATGGGAAATTTAAATATTAGATACATTCTGGGTAATTCAAATATTAGATGCATCCTGGGAAATTTAAAAATTAGATTGCATTCTGGGAAATTAAAATTTTAGATGCATTCTGGGAAATTTAAATATTTGATGCATTCTGGGAAATTGAAGTATTAGATGATTTTTTGGAAATTCCAATATCCATATTAGATGCCTTCTGAGAAATTTAAATACTAGATGCATTCCAGGAAATTTCAATCTTAGATGCAATATTTCATAATTTACAAAATCTCAAAAAACATATGGCGAGTCGATCTTTCAACAGTTTTTAGATAAATATACATTGTATTACCGAATATTGCAATATCAATTAACATTAGTTTTACTAATACAAATAACAATGCAGATATAAAATTGAGTGCCTACAACATGTTTCTTGGATAACCTTCATTGGGTACGGTACTCGCAAAACCAAAAGAGGTCGTGATCATATGGTAGTTGTGAGTTCGAATCCCACTCAGGGGAGATGTACTCGTTACAACATTATGTGATAAAGTTTGTCAGCGACTTGCGGCAGATCTGTGATTTTCTCCGGGTACTCTGGTTTCCTCCACCAATAAAATTAGCCGCTACAATATTACTGAAATATTGTTGAATGTGGCATTAAACACCATAACCCTAATCCTTACCCCTCAAAACCAAAAGATTGGAAAACCAAAACGTATCTGGCGCTATATGATTTGTAACAAATTGATTTGTAAATTAACTAATACCTTACAAACAATGAATCATTAAATCTCAAATGGATGAAACAACAAGTAGCAACAGATTGGATAAGAATAGTGACAGAAGTGGGAGAGAGGGCGAATCACATTAAATCACTGATTGCTGTTCCCACACATATGGAATCAAACTCACACTTTTAATGGTAACAAACACAGATGGAACTGGGATACAGTACTTAAACTTAAACTATAGTAATAAAAGAATTATTCTATTAAAAAGATAATAAATACAAAAACAACATGTGATATATTTTTATTGCTAATGTTTTATAATTTTTTTTTATCAAACTTAGAGACTGCAAAAATGTTCCACTATCTCAATTTTTTTTCTATCGAATCTCTACTGCTATAAATCTTTATTTGGTGGTATACAGTCAAACCTGCTTTAGTGACCACCTCTGTTAAGCAATAGCTTGTATTATCTGACCTTAATTTTAATTTTGGATCAAAGATTGATTGATTTTTTTGGTGTTTTAACTCCACTATCAGCAGTATTTCAGCTATATCATGGCGACCAGTTTTAGTGGTGGAGGAAGCTGGAGTACCCGGAGAGAACCACCGACCATGGGCAAGCAACTGGTAAACTTTATCACTTGCAGCTGTGAGTCGAGTGCACCCTTTTTGTAATTTACAAAGCTGGGCGCGAACCCTCGCCGTATTGGTGATAGACTTGTATGAGCTGTTAGATCCAACGACCTAACTCATCGAGCCACCCGGGCCCCTTGCATCAAAGAACATTTCATATTACATTTTGTACTCAAACCTGTATTTAGCAACCCTATTTCAATGTTATCTTAGAAGGTCACATAAGACTGGTAAAAAAAACTTTAAAAAATAACATGTATATGATCAATAATTATCTAAATGAAATTTATTTTAATTAGCACCAAATAAATAAATGGATTATTTTACTTTACAGAAAAGGGTACATAGATGTTAATGAGATATGGATCAATTCACACAAATATTTGAACTTTAACAATGTGCTTAATTAGCCATGAAAAATACTGAAAAAAAACCTGCAAATGTCTGTATAGCCAGTATGCATCAGCTGATCACAGTAGGGATTTTTATTGGTGGGTTATCTAGTATACCAAGGGTTCATCTTTAACCATAATAAATTTGCCTTCATATTACCTGCTAATCATTGCCATCTTAACGCATGGGCATGATGGGCAGTTGCCCAGGGGCCCTTCGAGCATAGGGGCCCCAAGTTAATCTAGGTATGTTGTGTATGGCATGTTATTTAATGTTTAAACACTGAGTATGTTGGAAGTACCAATACAATAAATATATATTTAATTTTATCGGCCATTTACAATTTCATTCCTATGAGTGGTTGTGTAGGTAGGGGTCCTAATGAACTGTTTTTCCCGGGGGCCATATTGCTGTTAAGATGGCTCTGATGCTAATACATTTCCAATCTAATCATCGGTAGAAGTCAATTTGTTTGGTGACACACTAACATATAAAACATCATGTTTGGGGTCATAGCAGGGCTCAAGTTTTCAACCATCATACTTTTCTAAACTGAGTACATGCCAAGAGGTGTTGTTCGATTGGTCAATATATATTTAACTGTACTTGCACGTGATTGGACAGTCAGAGATCACAATACTCCATAACAGGATATAGTTAGAAGTTATTGTATCACCAAAGAAAAATTGTATAAAAAAAATATAATATAGATCTAATTGTAATTAGATTGATACACATGTACAGTAAGTGTCTTACACCTATCCAATAATTGGATTGAAAATTTACATAATCACCTTAATAAAATTATCTACATTATAAAATATACAAATTATTCAAAAATAATCAAATTAATTTTTAAAATTCAAATAACTTTAATATCAATATTATTCACTACCAAATTTTAAATATGACATGATATGGAATATGAAAAAACTCTTATAAATATACATCTGCATTTATACTGCAATCATATACATAAAAATGGTTATTTTAAAACAATGATAGCAAATTAATTAAACATTAATTTATTATCCATTAATTAAATAACAATAATTAATTAAACATTAATGACTAAAACATTAATTAATGAAACAATAATTAATTAATAACTAATTAATAACTAAATCATTAAACATTAATTGGTTAACCATTAATTAATTAACCATTAAATCAAATATTCTTTAATTAAACAATAATTAATTAAATAATAATTATGGAAAACATAAATAAATTTGAAAATGATTAGAAAAGGATTTGTTTTGTCACAACTGAGTATTTCAAAGAAAATAAATATACAACTAATTTATAAAACCCTCAAAAATACCATATCAATATACAAAATGTAATTCCAAATTCTTCCGGTTTTCCAATGGCAGGGAAAGTACAAGTCAGTTAACTGTTTAATTTCATTTGGATTTTTTTAATACAGTCAAACCTTTATATAAAGGACAATCAAGGGAACTTGAAAATGTGTTCTTTATGGGCAGTTGCCCTTTATATACAGGTTAAAATTATATGCACTATTCATTAACGGGAAATATTAGACTGTCCTTTATAGACAGTGATTTGTTTATATAGAGGTGCCCTTTAAGCCAGGCTTGACTGTGTATGTTTTTTATAAAAAGGAATATAGAAATGATTATTACATTGTATAAAACTAAGCCTAAATAATTATATATTTTTTTACTACTCTAGATTTAATGAGAATTAGTAATAGCAGGTGGTTTTTCGTTGAAAAGTGTATCATTACATTCCTCTTGAAAAATGTATGTTATTTTCTTAACAAAATGATAGTAAATTTTGTATTTTGTTCTAAACATTTATTATCATAAATTTTCATGATATTTAAAATAAAATGTATGGAGGAACATCAGCGACACTATTTCTTTATTTATGATTATTAAAATAACAAATATTGAGGAACATCAGTAACACATTTTTCAATAACTGACTAAATGTTTTAATAATGCTGAAAAAAAAGTATGGAGGACTATCAGCAACAACCTTTCTTCTCTGTTAGAGTTGGATCTTTAGGTCCACTAATTATAATTCTATCTGTCTCTGCTTCATCTTTAGCTATTGCCTCATCATTTTGTAAAATCTATTAATAGAAATATGTACGTACATAAATATAATTATGCTAAACAACAGAGATAATATCTAACATTTTATAAACTTTCAGTCTCAATACACGACGTGGGATGTCCTGGTTGTGATTACATGGTAGTTGGACTTAAAAACCAATGCCAGCAGTGCATGTCACCACTAACACTGTGAGTTCGAATCCTGCTCACAACGAGGTGTCCTCAATGTGATAAATGTTGTCCGTGACCTTTTTCAGGTCACTGGGTACTCTGTTTCACCCATAAATAAAAGTAATAAAGCTGTGAGTTCGAATCCCACTCATGGCATGGTGGACTTGATAAGTGATAAAATTTGTCAGTGACTTGCAGCAGGATGGTGGTTTTCTCCTGCTACTCTGGTTTCCTCCACCAATAGCGAGTGTACTTTGTGGGGTTATTAGTTTTCATAGGCATACACATGTAGATTCCATATTCTTGTTGCCATGACAACCCCTTGAACAAAATTTAATTATTGACTTAAACCAACGATAACTTACTCTAGTAACAAGAAATCTTGCAGATTCATCTATATTTATATTTTCTTTCGCTGATGTTTCAAACCAGCCGACAAAACCTTTTTCTTTACAGAATTCGTCCATCTGTGACACGTTATTGACTAATCCTTCTTTGGCTTGATCACACTGTAGAAAGAAATAATAATTTTTAAAAAACCTGATCACACGATGGAAAGAAATAACCTTTTAAAAAAAATCTGGTCCCAGTGTAAGTATGGACGACAGATGACAGACAACGGATACCAAGTGATGGCAAAAGCTTACGTTGCCTTTGGCAAGGTGAGCTAATAAAAACTTTTTTTTTTAATATTTATACCAGTAATTCATAGTGGTTTTCTTCATTTTCTAAATAGAACACATCACTGATGCAATGGTTAGCGTGCTCGCCTTGCACTTGGTAGATCGTAATTTCAAGCCCTGGTAGGGTAAAACTAAAGACTATAACATCAGGATAGTGTGTCTGATTGGAGCGACATGTCTACCGCATACTGTAGTTTCACTGACCTAGCACTATAAAAATACAACTAAGCGTGTTGTTGGTCTGGGACAAAGCAGACATCACATTGAAATGTAACTTGTTCATTCCATAATATAGCTAAATTAAGAAATAATTTATGGAAGGGGTAAGTTTGTTGGAGATTTTAATATGGGTAACATTATCTGCATAAAAATTTGCACAGAAAATGTTACCCATATTAAAATCTCCAACGACAGCGAGGGGTAAAATTTTTAATCCACATTCCTTTATTGTGTACTCATATTAAAATCTCTAACAAACTTACCCCTTCCATAAATTATTTCTATGACGTGCTGTTTTGGCTTTGTAAACAAAAGGGTATAACAGAACAGCCAAATACGTCATGATCTTCAGCGCGTGTAAGTCATAATAAATCGGGGATTTTTATACCTTTTTATTTACAAAGCCAAAACAGCATGTCATATTAGAATATTAAATAAAGATTGGATAATAAGTCTAACAACAGAAAAATGTTAGTAAATGTATAATTCCAGTCAGGAAAGGACACACAATAATTTCTTAATCACATACTGCAGATCAATAAACTACATGTACATACAATGTATGTACAACCCTAGATTATTAGTTACACAGTGTGTTAGTGACCTAATAGGTTATATACGGGGTCAGTAAATTCCATATGGGGAGAGACGAATTTGGAATTTACTGACCCCGTATATAGCATATTAGGTCACTAACACACTGTGTAACGAATAGATCTTACCGACTAACCTTTGGATTTGAAGTTCTGAGTTTTTCCTTACTTTTACAAGTCTATACTCAAGAATTCATAAAATAATTGAAAAATACAAACTTTCGATATTTTATATCTCAGAAAAATATCACATAATGTTCAGCAAGAACAGTCAAAATTTTCACAAAAACAATAAACTGTTTTCAAAACCCTGGGAAGTAAATCTAATTTACTAACCTTGTATGAATTTAAAGGGAAGTAACTCTAATTTACTAACCCTGTATGAATTTAAAGGGAAGTAACTCTAATTTACTAGCCCTGTATGATCAAATGTTTCAATGAAACAAAACATACAAGAGGCTCAGATGAGTTATACAGGGCATCAACGTGTTCATGCTAAACCAATCATTTTCTTATATTTATGTAGGAGGCAAGATATTATTCCTTCCCTCCTATCAAGCTGATAGATTTGATTTAGATTTCTGGAGTTTTAACGCCACTATCAACAATATTTCAGCTATATCATGGCGACCAGTTTTAGTGGTGGAGGAAGCCGGAGTACCCGGAGAGAAGCACCAAATATGGGCAAGCAACTGGTAAACTTTATCACTTGCAGCTGCGAGTTGAGTGCACCCCTTTTTATCAAGCTGATAGCAGAGCTCCATAAAATCATAAATGGCTAAATATATCAAATATAGAACAGCAATAAAAGTGCTCATCCTTTACTTCAATTTGTGTTTAAGAGTAATGTTAGATAGTCTCTCAGATAACTTTCATCAGCTACACTGAAAATAAACAAGATGAACTGTGAGCTAATGCTCACTTATGATACCCCCACATATATGTTCAATGTCTATAAAAACCAACCAAGTCGGCAAACAGGAAGTAGGAATCTGACGGGTCCAAAAACGCTTCCCACAATATAGCATACCTATATGAAGCTTGTGACCAAATATCAGATTTCTGCCATCAATAGTTGCTGAGAAAAATGCATCGAAAATTATCTCGAGATGGACGGAAGGACAGACATACAGATGGCAGGACAGACAGACAGACAGATGGACGGACAGAGGTAAAACAGTATACCACACCTCCGGTGGAGCGGTGGTATACAAAAACTGGAAAGCCAAATAAGGTAAAAGTCTTCTGGAGCAAGTAAACTAAAGAGTCTAAACAAGATATCAAAATCAGGTAAGGTCACCTATGCTTGAGGGAGGATTTGATTTTGATTTTTGGTGTTTTAACACCACTTTCAGCAATATTTCAGCTATATCATGGCGACCAGCTTTAGTAGTGGAGGAAGCCGGAATACCCGGAGAAAACCATCGACCATGGGTAAGCAACTGGTTGACTTTATCACTTGAGGCTGCAAGTCGAGTGCACCCTTTTATGTAATTTACAAAGCTGGGCGCGAACCCACGCCGTATTGGTGATAGGCTTGTATGAGTTGTTAGATCCAACGACCTAACTCATTGAGTCACCCGGGCCGCGCTTGAGGGAGGAGAACCTTAGTCTACTAAAACTTAATTAAATGTAAATAATTACAATATATACTGTATGTGATCTGAAAAGGGGTACTAACAATTTTTATTCTGAAATAAGCTTTGTTGAATAGTAAATCCCTGTCTATTTAGTGATTATCAACAAGGGATACTAGATAAAAGCTGTTTACCTAGTAAATTGTTTACTGCAATATTTAGTGCAATAAATTCATTTTTTTGTGAAAAAAAACTATTATTAATCATCTCCTTATATTATGTGACTTTATGTCTTCGAGAGCAAGTAAGCCAAAAGATTTATACATGACAGCCAAAATCGTGTATGGTCACCTAGGCCTGAGACAGGAGAACCTTAATCACATTCAGTTTGTGTACTAAAACTTAAGTAACTGTTAATAGTCATCTCCTTATATCATGTGACTTACTTTATTTGCTAGTAGAACACAAGGCACCGGAGATCCATCAGCTAAAGTTACTTTACTGTCTAAATCTGCCTTCCATTTTGTTACCGCTTCAAACGTAGATGCTCGAGTCACATCAAATACAATAAAACAACCTACAGCTTCTTTATAATATACACGTGTCATGTTTCCAAATCTCTCTTGACCTTCAAAAATAAATATATAAATAAACAGTCATTATCAAACCAAGACATTTTCAAACACATAGCAAATGGGAGATAACTCTTGTAAATTTGATTTTTTTTTCTGAAGTTGCGAATTTTTATTTCAAAATATTCAGGACAGTAATTCATTAAATTAAGATTAACAATCATTTTCTTTTTATGACATTTTCTTATCTTTAAAATCAAAACTAAGAAATTACAAACATTTGAAATTTTGTGAAATTGGGAATTTTTATTTCAAAGTACATGTATACAGACAGGACAGTTAATTTCACCATAAAATTTCAAACATAACAAACACAATGCATATTTATGGGAAGTAACTCTTGTGTATTTAATTTTTTGTGAAGTTAGTAATTTTTATTTCAAAATATTCAGGACATTATAAATTTCACAAAGGAATTTCAAACATAGCATACTGTATGGGAGATAACTCTTGTATATTTGAAAATTTTTGAGAAGTTGGGAATTCTTTATTTCAATATTTCACTAAGAAATTTCATACATAACATACATTTATTGTATATTTGAACTTTTTGTGAAGTTAGGAATTTTTATTTCAAATTACCTTTGATGACAGTATTTCCCTAAATTAAGATTATATTATTTGTTAATTTTATATAACACTCATTTTTAGAGCCACCTTATAATTTATTATTTATCCAATGCATGACCATCTTTCTGTTGCCTAGTTTCAATAAAATGAAAAAGACTACCTACTCTTCATTATGCATGTACCGAAATATTGATGAAGGGAGATAATCCACTATTCCAAGCATTAGACTAGGTATAGTATAGTTATTGGTTTCTATGAAGAAAGATGGCTAGGGTTATGGCGTTTAATGCCACTTTCAACAATATTTTAGATATATCATGGGGAACAGTTTTATTGGTGGAAGAAACCAAAGTACCCAGAGAAAACAACAGACCTTCCGCTAGTCACTGACGGCTCAGCAGATATAGAAAACAGACAGGGAATATGAACCTGTATCCCCTTAAAAGATCCTGAATTATAACATATAATATATTGCAATATGCGTGTATATTGTCCGAAAAATATTTTATTTATTTGTACAAGCTTTAGAAACAGGTAGAAGCATTCTTTCACTTCTCGAAATGAAAAATTCTTGAATTTATTTTCCTATGCATATATAAGTACATTGTAGTTCTAAATAAAAACAGAAAAATTTACTAATCCGAAGAAAGTTTTATTGGTAGACTTAGGACCGGAGGACCGGTGCTCATCGAGAGGACTGTCCTTTAGCTAGTCTTACTTGGCCTGTTTATCTTGTGTTCATGTCAAACATATAAAAAAAAAAACCTGCAAAATTTGACTGAAAAGAATCTTTCCAATACAAATGTACATGTCTTTGTAATTTTCAAATATGTCCTCTTTAACATTCATTCTTTACTAAATCTAATTTGCTCTACATGAATCGTGTATAAGATTGATTGATTTGATCTATGGTGTTTAATGCCACATTCAACAATATTTCAGCTATATCGTGGCAGTCAGTATTATTGGTGGAAGAAACTGGATGTACCCGGAGGAAACTATCAACCTGCAACAAGTCACTGACAAACTTTATCACATAATGCTGTATTGAGTACACCTTGTCTGAGCGGGGTACGAACTCACAAAAAATAGTGAAGATAGGCACTGATTGCACAGGTATTGATGATTCAGGCTAAGTTGGCAGGGCGTGGCTATCGGTCGTAGTACAATTGGAACCTTTATTTTTAATTTAGGGTGGACAGGTAAAATAGTTTACATCTGAATTCACTGATCCATTTAATTTGAGTTAATTGACAATTTTTATACCTTTTATATTCTATTCTATGCAAACAACAATATTATGAATAGCCGATTGTTGTTATTTGCACGAGAACCTGGTGTTACATATAAATAGTAGGTTCGTCCACGGTCATACTTTGAAGTTCAAACAGGCCGACCAGGTTACTTTCTAACATCAATAATTGTAACTCTAACTACCATACGATCATGGCCAAGATGGCCCCTCGTGTACAAGAGAATTGCTATTTGTATATTATATTATAAACAAGGTCTGTTTGACTTCTATAAATGATCAGAAAAAAAATCTTAAAAATCCAGTTTTCAATTAAACAATTTTATTTCTTGATGTTTAATAATATATGATATTTACGAACTATGACAATTAATTAAAATAATTTTGGTCCATTATTAAAAAAGTTACCCATTAGGTCTCTATGTTAATTATATTTTCTAAAGTGTAAAAATCTGGATGGAGTGAGTACGAATGACAGACTGTACCATGTGATGTGACATAGAACATTAAAATATTAAAGGGCACCAATAACAATTGACTATCACCTTAATGGTCAGTTGATGAGTAGCCTTTTAATATTTAAATGTCCTATGTCACATGGTACAATGAAATATACATTCAAAGCACATGTCTATTATTTTGTTTTCATGGCTTGGCTATTACACTATTTGTACTCACTCCATCCAGATTTTTACACTAGAAAATATAATTAACATAGAGACCTACTGGGTAACTTTTTTAATTATGGACCCAAAATTTTGAAATTAATTGTCAGAGTTCGTATATATCATATAATATCAATAAACATCTAGAAAAAAAATTGTTTATTTGAAAACTGGATTTTTAAGAATTTTTTTCTGAACATTTATAGAAGTCAAACGGACTATAATAAAGTTATTTGATTAGATTTACTATGCAGCAAATGTAATGGTTGAAGAATAAACATTTATTTTTTGCTTTGCCTAAAATGAAATTGAACAAACATATACCGGTAATTATCGTCATCCATCACTTAACTTGCAAACTGTACCTGCAATATCCCATAATTGTAGCCTAACTATCGTGTCAGCGTCCCAATTTAATACTTTCAACGCAAAGTCTACACCTATCTGTTCAAAAACGTTAAAGAATAATACGTATTTAATAAGATACAATAGATCAATAGTTAGAATTCATTGTCATCTGAAACTTGTTAAATTTAATTTACATGTCAAAATTATTTTGAATTTTTTTTTTATCTTATTCTGTGAGGTTTTATGTTTTTTTTTAATGGTTTACAACTTGTATTGACCTTATCAAGAGAAATAAAATGTAAGGGGTTAGGATTATGGTGCTTAACGCCACTTACAATATTTCAGATATATCATGGCGGTGATACATTTTTTTTGTATTTATTTAAAAAAAAAAACAACATAAATATTCTTCCTGATACTAAAATTAATTGGACAAACCTGTATTCTATTTATAAACCAGGATGTTTTCTGTTTTTTTTGTTTTTCTTTTAAGTTCAATGTGAGATTATTTTCACAATACATGCTGGTAGGTCCCTTATGATTAGGCCCCTGTCACAAAAGTCTATACATGTACCGGTATCATCATGATCTTAGGAGGTGCGGGGCACAATGCTGTTCTCTGTAAAACATGTAGTGTGTTGTTTTGTGTACTTAACCAGCTGAGAGTAGATAACTTCAGCGCATGGCCTGATTGGCTTGAGGCCTGCCCTGGGAACCATAATTTTTTGCTAGATAAATGTATTCATTCTAAAAACTGAGTAACGAATGCTACTAAATAAAGTAATGACCAGATTATCAGGCCACATTTTTGTATTGTGGTATCAAAGACATATGTCTCTGATGGTATTGGTGTGTGTTTGTGTGGGGGGGTTGCTAGGTAAATGTAGCTTTTCAAAAAAATTGGGTAAGAATGTCACTAAATAAATTCATGACGAGATTTTGAGGCCACTTTTTCATTTTATCATTTCGGAATCACAGACATACAATGTATGTCTCTGATGCAGTCATCGACTTTAGCAGTGGTCCAGTGGCCCACGGTCAGTGAAAATTGATTTGGACCAGTGACGTTTGCCAATTTTTTTCAATAGAATCTATATACAATGTAAATATTCTAATTTTGAAGTTTTCGGGCCAGTAAATTTGAAAGTCTAATTTCGAAGACTGTTGATGGTATTGGTGTGTGTTTATTAATTTATCTAAACAAATGTTTTGTACAACTACACTAAAACTACACTTAAATTACACTAAAACTACACTGTAAACTACTTAAACTACACTAAAACTACACTTAAAATACACTAACCCTACACTAAAACTGCACTGACAACTACACTTAAACTACACTTAAAACCACACTGAAACTACACTAATTATATATAAACTACACTTAAACTAAATTGGAGCTCATTGGTTCTTTTACAATGTTTTTAAAAGGATACCGTAGCTCTGTAATGTTGGGAGAAAAACTGATGTACATATCGTTTAATTATGCTGGTTTTTCCTGTTCCAAGTTCTCCTATAACTAGAATCTTGTACAGATGTTCTTTTTTCTCAACAGCTGCTGCCTATAAATAGAAAAATAAACATTGATTGATCATGTACATGTAGTGTATGTACCATATTTGGTCCTGTATAATACACAAATAATGTTTATTTGTTTGTTTGATGGTGTCTAAGGCCACTTTCACCATTATTTCAGTTATATTGTGGCAGTCAGATTTATTGGTGGAGGAAACCGGAGAACCCGGAGAAAAACCACCGACCTGTTGCAAGTCACTGACAAACTTCATCACATCTCACCCTGATTGAGATTCGAACTCACAACATCAATAGTGATAGGCACTGATTGCATAGGTAGTTGTAAATCCAACTACCATACGATCACTCCCATGATGGATAGATAATGTACATGTAGTGTACAATGTATGTACCGTATTTAGTCATGTATAATGCACATTGTTTTACCCTGATGATGAGAAACAATATATTTTGTTCTCGTCATGGCCGTGATTGTAATTATTGGTACATTTTGTACTAGGAATAACATCTATCTGCAGATCACATTACATATATATTGGTATATACTAATTTGGGGCCTGTTGTGGTCACACGGTGAAGGAGTAAGTGATTATTGTTCAACACCAAATAAACAATTTTTCAGCTATATCATGGAGAAAACAAGTAATATTCAGTGAAATAATGATGGTGATATATCAGCTTTGGACTAGACTTACATATTTAGTTGGATTTTTGTAGTGCTAGCTCACAGAAACAACAGTAGATATATGTCGACCCATTCTGACACATTATACTGATTACAAGCAGCCAGTATTTGCTTTCTCTACTTAATGACGTGTGTTCAGCGGAGAAGCAACAAATACTAGTTTCCAACCAGGACTCAATCTCAGGAACTACTGAACTCAAGGCAAGCATGCAAACCATTACACCAACGATTTGGTTATGGTCGCATGCTAGTTATCCCCTCGCCAACGAAGTTGCGAAGGGATATAGTAACGCTACCGTTTATCCGTCCTTCCGTAACATCCTTGTGAACACTCTAGAATCAACATCCTTCAATGAATTTTGACCAAACCTGGTACATACTTAGTCCTTTAGAGAATCTGGAACCCTATTGATTTTCAAGGTCAAAGGTCAAGGGGTCAAATTTTTAGGCGAGGGGATACGCCACGCTTTGCATTGCCCTTGTTTAATTTACATCTACATATATGTACCTATGCAATCTGTACCAATTGCCACCTTTATTGGAATATTATGCTAATCTAAATACCACTAGATATTTGTCAAATTCTTCCATATCGATCATGTCTACTCTGAAAACTAAGCAGAATTTCTGAGGGAGCTTTTGGCAGACAAGTTGAAGACACTAGATAAAATTTAGGATTTAAAATGAATTTAATACAAAAAGAGTGACTGGAGTTTATTTCCTTTGGTAGTGTATTTCATATTAATGAGTAATTGAAGTGCCAATGTAAGCCTTTTTCTAGATTTGGGAAGCATGACTTATTCTGATTATTAATGGCTGACAGTGTCCCCAGTGACATAATAAATATGCACTGTTATAACCAAAAGTTATAGGTTAAGGTTTATGGTGTTTAATGCCACTTTCAACAATATTTTAGTTATATCATGACGGTCAGTTTTATTGGTGGAGGAAACCAGAGCACCCACAGAAAACCACAGACCTGTCGCCAGTCACCGACAAACTTTATCAAATAATGTTGTATCGAGTACACCTTGCCATG
This sequence comes from Gigantidas platifrons, assembly GCA_002080005.1. Classification (NCBI taxonomy): domain Eukaryota; kingdom Metazoa; phylum Mollusca; class Bivalvia; order Mytilida; family Modiolidae; genus Gigantidas; species Gigantidas platifrons. The sequence continues at coordinate 54,078 of MJUT01054408.1, read as the reverse complement.
AACAGGGTTCAAACTCACAACTTTAGTGGTGATAGGCACTGATTGCACAGGTAGTTGTAAATCCAACTACCATAAGTAGTTATAAGATTAAAATAAAGTGCCAACAACAAAATGGCTACCCTTTATTTATGATTTCATATACATCATGGACTAGGTGCACATATTGATTAAATTGAAACCTAATTTCATTAGGTAAACTCATTTTTGCAAGAGTAAAACCAGAGATTGACAACAGCAAAACTTAAAATACAATATACATCTCTTAAATACAGAGAAATTTTCTGTCTAAAACGAAATCTGAATAAATCCAAATCCTGTATAAATGTATTTTAAGTAATATAAAGAAGGAAGCCTTTGTTAATTTACCTGTATAAGCCGAACACAAATGCTGGTCGGTTTAGACAGGTATACTAAAAACATACTAAAAATAGTTGGTTTCTTGTTTTCAATCCCATTATTTTTCAGACACAATTAATGTACATTATTGTTGTATTTACTGTTATTTCTGTTATTTACATGTGTTTTTGGTAATTGACCTTAGTTGACCATACCTGTATAATGTAGAAACTGGTATCTGTCATTTTAAAATGTTTTTCTGAATGTTAACAAAATTTATCCAAGTCAAAATGTCAAGCAAAACTTACTGTCTGTATCAAATTACAAATTAACATCCTTAATAATAGAAATTGAAAAAGTCATCTGACAGACTGATCTTGGCATGGAATGAGCGATTGGTCAATTTAACCATGCATACCTTTAATTAATTACAATATTAGTTAACTTTTTTTTATATGATAGTAAAGGTGTGTTAGGCCAAATATAAAAAAAATCTGTGTTTCTGCTAACCCTACCAACCCTAATATTTAAGGCCTACCCTGAAGGTTTTATTTCTATTTTTAGACAAGAACTGCTAAAGTAAAATTCTTGTCCTCTAAAAAATTTTAAAAATCAAGTTTTCCCCCAGGAAAATAACATTTTACGAAATAACATGTTATCTGCCCTGGAAAAATATGTGATAAATAGATTAATACATGATATTTTTCATATTTCCCTTGTTATCAGCCCTCGACTGATATCGTCCCTCGGGACGATATCAAGGTCTCTGGCTAATAATAACAGCAATATGAAAAAGGCCATGTATTAATCTATAATTATCACACCACACAAAATTATCTGTTCTAGAATATCCTTTTTTCAAGAAGGTTAGAGGAAACTATTTTTAAGGCCTTACTTTTAAGTAATAAAAAAAAAAAAAAATGTAATTATTTATAATTCTATTCTTACTAGAATTTATCAATAACTCGTAATCGTCACTTATTCTACGTCATTCAAAAGGAATTTATTATAGAATTAAACACTGTTTTTTAGGAAATTATCTATGTATAAACTCCGGCAACTCACTCACAAACTGAATAAAGTCCGAAGGACTTTATATAAAGTTTGTGAGTGAGCTGCCAGAGTTTATACATACATAATATCCTAAAAACACAGTGTTTAATCCTTATAATTCTTATTTTTGGACATCGTGTTTGTTTTCTACGCTAAATACTATTAAAGAAATACCCAAGGAGAGTCTCAAACAATGGACATACAATACACATGATTGTAAACTGAAAAAAAATCCGTGAAATGTTATTGACGACTTTGGAACATAACCAACATGACGTCATTGACGTCATATGAAGACTTCCAGTTTGAAACGTAAAGATTAGACGTTATTTGGCTTCGTGTACGCTTTAAGTTTGATACAATTTAACTAAAATAAGTGTTCAAGGTTCAAGATGGCAGATTCTTGTTAGTATCATTGCTCGTAGATTTATACGCGTGGAATGACCGGGGGAAAAAAGTAGTCTTGTGAACGGAAATATCGATTTATAAATTCCTTTTGAATGACGTAGAATAAGTGACGATAATCCAATCGGATTACAAGTTATTGATAAATTCTAGTAAGAATAGAATTATAAATCAATATTTCCGTTTACCAGACTACTTTTTTCCCCGGTCATTCCACGCGTATAAATCTACGAGCAATGATACTAACAAGGATCTGCCATCTTGAAAATGTGAAATTCTACATGTCATATTTACAACAATACACAAAAATATTTAAAAAGCTTACCTTGAACACTTATTTTAGTTAAATTGTATCAAACTTGAAGCATACACGAAGCCAAATAACGTCTAATCTTTACGTTTCAAACTGGAAATCTTCATATGACGCCAATGACGTCATGTTGGTTATGTTCCAAAGCACGATGTCCAAGAATAAGAATTATAAGGATTAAACACTGTGTTTTTAGGAAATTATGTATGTATAAACTCTGGCAGCTCATTCACAAACTTTACATAAAGTCCTTCAGACTTTATTCAGTTTGTGAGTGAGTTGCCGGAGTTTATACATAGATAATTTCCTAAAAAACAGTGTTTAATCCTATAGTACTTTAATTACATGTATGGTGATTAAATGGGTATTATTATCACATTACAAACAATTATCTCTTCTAGATCAGCTATCAACATCATAAGAGAGTTGAGGAATGTTTAGATGGTCACTCTATCAACATCATAAGAGAGTTGAGGAATGTTTAGATGGTCACTCTATCAACATCATAAGAGAGTTGAAGAATGTTTAGATGGTCACTCTATCAACATCATAAGAGAGTTGAGGAATGTTTAGATGGTCACTCTATCAACATCATAAGAGAGTTGAGGAATGTTTAGATGGTTACTCTATCAACATCATAAGAGAGTTGAGGAATGTTTAGATGGTCACTCTATCAACATCATAAGAGAGTTGAGGAATGTTTAGATGGTCACTCTATCAACATCATAAGAGAGTTGAGGAATGTTTAGATGGTCACTCTATCAATAGTCATCTCCCATAGGAAGTTATCATTACAGTTTTTTAGTGACTTAATTTAATTGCAGGTGTATTGTGTTTTTACCAGGAACCCAGATTATTTAACCAATAAAACTTACTGTGCAGATATAAACAAAAATCAGAAATATTGATAATTTATTATTTTTTTCTTTGATCTCACTGGCTGATATTTTCAGTATCAACAGACTAACTTTGACACTGAAAATTATTGGTCAGTGTAATGTCAAATAAAAACATGTACAATAAGGTCAGTTTGAAGGTCTTGACATACATTATCACAGCTCTTCCTATAGACTCGCTGTTATATTCATGATAATATCTGTCTCAACTTTCCTTATTACCATTATTCTCTTTCTATTGTTGAAAGCTAAGGTACACAAGACACCTGTAATCAAAATATGCCCATACATATTATCAATTATAATGTAATCACAATTAGGCAAATTTTCTGATAATTTGATCAAGTTCTAGTCTTGAGTAGTCCTCTCTCTTATAAGGTCATCTCTTCTGATATGATTGATTTGATTTTTGATTTTTCATGTTTAGCACCACTTTCAGCAATATTTCAGCTACATGTATATCATGGCGACCAGTTTTAGTGGTGGAATAAGCCGGAGTAGCCATAGAGAACCACCGACCATGGGCAAGTAACTGATTAAACTTTATCACTTGCGGCTACGAGTCAAGTACACCCTGTTTTGTAATTTACAAAACCGGGCGCGAACCCACGTCGTATTGGTGATAGGATTGTACGAGTTGTTAGGCAATCCAACTACATGTACTTAACTCATTGAGCCCCCCTTCTGCAATGAAAAAGTGTTCTCATAAAAGAGGTATCCTCTCTTGAGGGGGACAATTTAGTATTCTAATGCAATTATAATGTTACACGTATTTTCATTGGCTATCGAGAGCCGTCAAATCTGCAGTTGACAGGCCTGATGGAATGCTATATTCCTATGCCGAATGCACTTGTTTGTAAACAATATGGCTGACCCAGATATTTCTGACTATGAATTTGATGCTGACGGCCTATTTAGGAGATAACTGTATTATACTTGAAAATTTCACGGCACCAATAGGAAATTTGATGGTCGAAAATCGAGTTTACTATCCATTCTAATGCAATACTGAACATAAAAATGTATTCTTGCATATCTCTGGGTCTAAAAATCACGAAAATTAAAATTCCGGGAAATATTGTTGAACGACTTTGGCACATAAACAACGTGACGTCATAGAACAACTTGACGTCAAATCAGTGAAGACTTCCAGTTTAAAATATAAAGATCAGACGTTATTTGGCTTCGTGTACACTTCAAGTCAGATAGAATTTAACTAAAATAAGTTTTCAAGGTAGGCGTTTTAATTATTTTTGTGTATTGTTGTACATATGACATGTACTATGGATTTCACGTTTTCAAGATGGAGGATCCTTAAACAACTACATTGCTATTTTTTTAGTGGAAGGAATTTGAAAAGTGCATATATTTTGTCTTTTATTTGTATGTTTTCAAACCAGTGTGGACACGTTGGGATAATTTCATTAGAATAGGAATAACAGTACTGTATTTGAAGAGTTGTTGGTGTCAATTGTGGATTTGACGGTCGCAAATATCTGTTTTACTGGCTCTGCTTTGCATCGCCAGTAAAACGGCATTTACGACCGTCAAATCCACAAGTGACACCTCCAACTCTTCAAATACAGTACTGTTATTCCTTAAGTATAATGCATCTGAAATTTCTCCTGATAAGAGGGGTGGGACCTTATAAAAGGGGGACTAGTTATTGTACTTAACAGCACAGTTTAAACTTTCTATTATTGCACAATAGAAAATGCATCTTTGAAACCAGGAACACAAGTAATGCCCTTGCAGTTCTAGGAAATTCATCAATTCAAAATTGTTGGTAAAACTGGAGGAATAAAACACACCTTAAATATCTTTTGTCAAATATGATATTTCCTGGATGGTTTGGTTGGTTTATGGTGTTTAATGCCACTTTCAACAATATTTCAGCTACATGTATATCATAGCGGTCAGTTTTATTGGTGGAGGAAATCAGATTATCCAAAGAAAACCACGACCTGCCGCAAGTCACTGACAAATTTTATCACATAATGTTGTATCGAGTACATCTCGCCATGAACAGGCTTCGAACTCAAATTATTAGTGTTGATAAGCAGTGATCACATAGGTAAATCCAACTTCCATATGATCACCACCACACCTATTTTCCTGGATGATAAATCTATATAGATTAAAATTATAAATATAGTATTGGTAAAGTTTTGTGAAAAACTAATCTTCTCTATACAAACAGTTATCTGAAAAATGTAGTATTTATCTATCTGTGGGATAACTGTAAAAACTAGAACTGTCCGCATAGCGGGACTAATACCCCCCACTTCACTCTGACTGTGTCCAAGATTATTGAAAACTAAGTCTACATGGAAAATATATTATTTGTCAAATTATAATGTTTAACACATTCAACAAAAATAAAAACATCGTAGCATAAAAACTGTAAGAGGAGTTGCACAGACAAACCATGTACCCTTTGAGCCAAATTCACAAATAAAAAAAAAATAACTACCGGTAAATTCAACAATCTATATTTTTTGGTAAAATTCATGAAAATCAAAATCCTTACAACATGCACATCTTTGATATGAGTACAAATGTTCTGCAATGTAAAAACTTCCTAACTTACAAACTGTAGGAGGAGTTGTGCAGACAAACCATGTACCCTTTTTGCCATATTCACACAAAAATGGCTAAGCTCAACAATCTATATTTTTAGTAAAAATGCACAAAAATCAAAATCCTTACCACATGCACATCTTTGATATATGTACAAA
>MJUT01054408.1:34175-48330 GCA_002080005.1 Gigantidas platifrons | reverse complement strand
TCCAGTTTAAAATATAAAGATCAGACGTTATTTGGCTTCGTGTACACTTCAAGTCAGATAGAATTTAACTAAAATAAGTTTTCAAGGTAGGCGTTTTAATTATTTTTGTGTATTGTTGTACATATGACATGTACTATGGATTTCACGTTTTCAAGATGGAGGATCCTTAAACAACTACATTGCTATTTTTTTAGTGGAAGGAATTTGAAAAGTGCATATATTTTGTCTTTTATTTGTATGTTTTCAAACCAGTGTGGACACGTTGGGATAATTTCATTAGAATAGGAATAACAGTACTGTATTTGAAGAGTTGTTGGTGTCAATTGTGGATTTGACGGTCGCAAATATCTGTTTTACTGGCTCTGCTTTGCATCGCCAGTAAAACGGCATTTACGACCGTCAAATCCACAAGTGACACCTCCAACTCTTCAAATACAGTACTGTTATTCCTTAAGTATAATGCATCTGAAATTTCTCCTGATAAGAGGGGTGGGACCTTATAAAAGGGGGACTAGTTATTGTACTTAACAGCACAGTTTAAACTTTCTATTATTGCACAATAGAAAATGCATCTTTGAAACCAGGAACACAAGTAATGCCCTTGCAGTTCTAGGAAATTCATCAATTCAAAATTGTTGGTAAAACTGGAGGAATAAAACACACCTTAAATATCTTTTGTCAAATATGATATTTCCTGGATGGTTTGGTTGGTTTATGGTGTTTAATGCCACTTTCAACAATATTTCAGCTACATGTATATCATAGCGGTCAGTTTTATTGGTGGAGGAAATCAGATTATCCAAAGAAAACCACGACCTGCCGCAAGTCACTGACAAATTTTATCACATAATGTTGTATCGAGTACATCTCGCCATGAACAGGCTTCGAACTCAAATTATTAGTGTTGATAAGCAGTGATCACATAGGTAAATCCAACTTCCATATGATCACCACCACACCTATTTTCCTGGATGATAAATCTATATAGATTAAAATTATAAATATAGTATTGGTAAAGTTTTGTGAAAAACTAATCTTCTCTATACAAACAGTTATCTGAAAAATGTAGTATTTATCTATCTGTGGGATAACTGTAAAAACTAGAACTGTCCGCATAGCGGGACTAATACCCCCCACTTCACTCTGACTGTGTCCAAGATTATTGAAAACTAAGTCTACATGGAAAATATATTATTTGTCAAATTATAATGTTTAACACATTCAACAAAAATAAAAACATCGTAGCATAAAAACTGTAAGAGGAGTTGCACAGACAAACCATGTACCCTTTGAGCCAAATTCACAAATAAAAAAAAAATAACTAAATTCAACAATCTATATTTTTTGGTAAAATTCATGAAAATCAAAATCCTTACAACATGCACATCTTTGATATGAGTACAAATGTTCTGCAATGTAAAAACTTCCTAACTTACAAACTGTAGGAGGAGTTGTGCAGACAAACCATGTACCCTTTTTGCCATATTCACACAAAAATGGCTAAGCTCAACAATCTATATTTTTAGTAAAAATGCACAAAAATCAAAATCCTTACCACATGCACATCTTTGATATATGTACAAACAATCTACAATATAAAAACTTCCTAGCGCAAAAACTTTAGGAGGAGTTGCGCGGACAAACCATGTACCCTTTTAGCCAAATTCACCAAAAAAAGACTTCAGCAATCTATATTTTTGGTAAAAATTCATGAAAATCAAAATCCTTACCACATGCACATCTTTGATGTATGCACAAACGATCTGCAATGTAAAAACTTCCTAGCGTAAAAACTTTAGGAGGAGTTGCACGGACAAACCATGTACCCTTTTTGCCAAATTCACCAAAAAATGACTAAGTTCAACAATCTATATTTTTGGTAAAAATGCACAAAAATCGAAATCCTTACCACATGCACATCTTTGATATATGTACAAATGATCTTCAAAAAAAAACTTCCTAGCGTAAAAACTTCAGGAGGAATTGCACAGAGAAACCATGTACCCTTTTTGCCAAATTCACCAAAAAATGACTAAGTTCAACAATCTATAGTTTTGGTAAAAATGCACAAAAATCAAAATCCTTACCACATGCACATCTTTGATATATGTACAAATGATCTGCAAAATAAAAATTTCCTAGCAGAAAAACTGTAGGAGGAGTTGCACGGACAAACCATGTACCCTCTATGTGGACAGACAGACGGACAAACGGACAGACGGACAGACGGACGGACGGACAGGGTGAAACCTATATACCCCCAAAACTTTGTTTGCGGGGGGTATAATAAGTAAAAATATTACCTATTGTATTTGTTAAATAAATTTGGCAGTATTCTAAACTTACTCTCAACTGATTTTAATCTAGAAATAAAAAAATTAAAATGAAAAATATTCGCTATATTTTGAAAGTACATTACTTATACTTAAAATACTAACTACATGTATACAGATTCACATTTTTTTTTTTTTTTTATTGAAATGTTTCCATGGCAACCAGAGATTTAGTATGCTGCTTGTTCCAAAACGGAAAAATATGTTAAGGTGGTACCCAACACCTGACCCCAAAATTGCTCTGCCATTTAATTCTTTAGATTTTTGTGTGTGAAACATTATGATATTACCTACCTAAAATTAAAAAAGCAAAATATTTTAACCAAGGGGGATTCTACACACTTCCATTTTAACCCCCATTTTAATCGAAGGTATAGCCATAGATGATAAGAATGCTAGTTAATGCTTGATTTTCCTTTTTTGGGAGGTACATTTTTGTATTAGAAATAATTTACTAAATAGTTAATCTTATTTTGAAAGTGTCATACCAGTTCCAGCTAATTCACACGAAAATTATGGATTTTTTTTTAATTAGCAAATTTTTTTAGATGAAAAATAGAATATTTTACCAAGAAATGCTGTAAAATACAAAAGCAAAAAAAAATTGTTTTTGAAGTAGTCATAATTATAGAAAACATGTGTCGTTTAATTTTTCTAAAAAAAACTCATACAATATAAAGAAAAATTCTAGGTAACACTGTTTAAGTTTCAAAATTTTTCAACCTAGCGAAACAGAGAACCGGCGAACTTTTTCACCCCTCCCCCTTTTTACAAAAAACACCATTTTAAGTCCATATGAGTGCATCTTTATCTCCTTATGTGACCATCTTATATGAACATTAACTGATTCCATTATATTACATTTAATTTAATAATTTCCATACTTACATGTGTCATACTGTTCAATTTAGGAAAAGCAGGGCAGTCAATTAGGTCAAGAAATGCTCTTCCCCCCCTCAGAAAAAAATCCAAAAACCCTTTTTTTTTTTAAGAAAACAATGATATCTAAAAATTGTGTTGTTCATTTTCTTCTAAAATCCTTACGTAATTTGAAGACCATTACTAGGTAACACTATCTAAGTTTCAGAATTTTTCAACTGACCAAAAGGACAACAGACATACTTTGTCATCCCCCCTATTTTCCAAAAAACACCATTTTAAGGTGGTACCATACACTTCAGGTAAAATTTGATCTGCTTGTTTAATTTTCTTATTTTTTTTGGCAGTGTTTGAATATATCCACTGTAATAAATATCAAAATTTTAACAAATTCCAACCAACAGACTCAGAGCTATAAATTCACTAGCCATATAACAGCTTTTCTCTCTGTGGTTTTGATCACTGAGATGTTTGAAATCTGCATACAAACATCATATGATCAAAACATTCAACTGATTTTAAAGAGTTATCTCCCTGTAGTGTTAGGTACCACCTTAAAATACTTTGCACGCCCATATAATCCCTAATACCATTAAAATATCACTTAGAAGGTTCGAAATGAATTTTTGTCCAGGAAGCAAAAATTCAATTATTGGAAAAGACCGCAAGATATAACAGAATTATCAACGAATTAAGTCACTTTTACAAAGTTTCATTGATAAAAACCGGGTTAATATTTCATAAATATCATTTATTGAACCAATTGCAAATTTTCATGAGATACAAAAAATTACCAAAATGAGCTTCAATATCCCTTTAACATAAGGTATGCTTTTTTAATTTGATAAAAAGGGGACTGACATAAAAACACGCTATTACTTTAAATAAAAAAGATGGCAAAAAAAAACTTATTATGATCTATGTACATTTTAGGTAACGGTAAAGTAGATGCTTAAAATTTAATGTTCGCCTTGTACAGAAGATGCGTCATATACAAATATACATGTATAATACATATTGTCTTCAATCATGTGAGTGATGACCCTACAAGCATGGTCTTAAGTGTGACCTCTTAACCTCAATGGTATTGACCTGATTTGACCCTCTAAAAAATAAGATATTCTAGATCTTCAAATAGGAGAGTTTGCTGTGATGTCACAGGCTTGAGAATTTACCTGTCTGGTTGGCAAGAAATGGAAAATTTTCATTGTCTTTCATTGAAGTCTCAACTTTAAATTGTCATTATTTTTTTGTTATTGAAGATAATTCAATAATTCTTTCAGAAGTGAAAATTATATAGAAATTAATTCACATTGAAGGTTTGATAAAAACATTCAGAATTAAAGGATTGGAAATTAAATCTTGTTTTATTTAGTTTTCAAGTGTAAAAATGCATTATTTCATATTAGAATTATGAATTTATCATATTAAAATATACATATAAACTAACAGAACAAATATGAATTTTCTTAAGTCTCCAAATCAATTAACAGAACCAAAATTGGTTTGGAAATAAAAAAGTTATAAAAGTTTAAACATTGGTTATTTTCCTGTCAATTACTTTATTGTTTTATTGCCAACCAAGTATTTGTTTATTGTCATGCAAATTAGTGAATATGACATCACTAACGAGATTGGCGAAAACTCCTATAGAAAATTTCTCAGAATTTATAAAGGATATGATGATCATGACCACTCTAGAACTTGATGTACACTAAATTCAGGATCAATATTATCTTGGTTTGGTTGGTTTGGTTTATGGTGTTTAATGCCACTTTCAACAATATTTCAGTTATATCATGATGGTCTTTTTATTGGTGGAGGAAACTGGAGTATCCGGAGAAAACCACCAACCTGCCACAAGTCACTGACAAACTTTATCACATAATGTTGTATCTAGTACACCTCACCATGAACTGTGTTCGAACTCACAACTTAAGTAGTGATAGGCATTGATTGCACAGGCAGTTGTAAATTCAACTACCATACGATCACGACCACGACAACCCCAATATTATTCCAAGGATGGATATTTGGGATGTATTTTGTAACAGAAAAAGTTTATTTACAACCTTTTAAGGTGGTACCTAACACTACAGGGAGACAACTCTTTTAAAATCAGTTGAACATTTTGATCATATGATGTTTGTATGCAGATTTCAAGCATCTCGGTGATCAAAACCACAGAGAGAAAAACTGCTATGTGGCTAGTGAATTTATAGCTCTGAGTCTGTTGGTTGGAATTTGTTAAAATTTTGATATTCATTACAGTGGATATATTCAAACACTGCCAAAAAAATAAAGAAAATTAAACGAGCAGATCAAATTTTACCTGAAGTGTATGGTACCACCCTTAAGGAGGCAAAATGAGATTTTCGTGTTTACTCCAACAAAAAATAGCTTGTTAAAATCTACATAATTAAATACAACAATTTAAGGTATCATGAAATATTTACCATAATAGTGTGTGTGTAGTATGCATACAGTTATGTATAATATGCACCACTTATTTTTTTAACTTCACAAAAAGCTTTCTGAATTCTCGTGTACAACTGTCACCTACGATCAGATCACCAGTCTTTGCCTAATTTTTTTTTCACCTACTTGCCCAAAAGCCAAATATAGAAAAATTTGCTATTCATTCAAAAAATTCTCTCATAATTTTCACTTGTCCGAATCCAGGTTTATAGGGACAGAAATTAACAGGGGCCCAGTCGCCCATGGCCCCATGATTTTGGTTTGGGCTACTAAACTTTTACCTATAATTTAGTTAAATATATAGACATTTTTTATCAAAAATCTTGTCTGGGCTACCTGAGCTTGAACTTCCCAATTTCTATCCCTGGTACTTTACTTGTCCTGGGCTTTGGGCAAGTGGATTAGCATGAAGACTGGATCACAAAATGTTGGTGTAAAGAAGTGATTAATGTGAAACTAGATAAGGTTAATAAAAATCCCTTTTAAATTCATAATAAAATAAGAGTCGAGCTAAATAAAAATCAAAAATCCACTTTTCATCATGTATATTAAAATAACAGATACATTTGTACATAATGTAAAATGGGGTAAAACCATGAATCATCATTACCGTACATGGAAATCATTAAATATAGGTACATTGACATTGTATATTGTACAGGTATTTCATTTTACATCAGGTTTAACCTACAAAGATAACAATGTACCTGTATTTACCTGAAGTCAGTTAAATGATGGTCAATTATTAAATTGTCAAGAAAAATTTAATCGTATTATTTAAAATTATCACTTAACATACCCTGGTACTCCAAAAAAATTTAAATAGTAAAGAAAAATTTAACCATGATATTTAAAATTAACTCTTATTCCTAGCGTCCGACACTAAAAAAAAATCAGTCGCCTGTTCATTCAATGTATTAGGTTATGCTTAGTACATTGTACAAACTTTTAGAGCGGGGCCGTCGTTGTCGTGACTGTATGGTAGTTGGATTTATGACTACACATGTACCTATGTAATCAGTGGCAATCACCACTAACATGAGTTTGGACGCTGTTCATGGCAAGGTGTACTGGATACAACATTATGTTATAAAGTTTGTCAGTGACTTGTGGCAGGTCGGTGATTTTCTCCAGTTTCCTCAACCAATAAAACTGACTCGCACCATGTTATAACTGAAATATTGTTGAAAGTGGCATTAAACGCTATAGACCAAACCAACCAACCACTTTTAGCACTGGTCATCTTTTGAGTGAGTATTATTATACACAATAAATCAGGGCCCGGGTGGCTCAATGCATACCTGTTAACTCTCCCGCATTTCGCGGGAGACTCCCGCTTTTGAGCTCGGCCTCCCGCAAAGAATGTGCCTCCCGCGCGGGAGACTAAAAACTCCCGCTTTAAATACTTCTCCCACATTATCTCCCGCGACCATAAATTTGATTAAAATCGAAAAGTTGGACGCCATTTTTGTTGTTTTTATCAGCTGGGTCATTAAAACGTTTGCGTGAATCAGCTGATTGTTACTCGGAATTCTCTCGGTTTTTACTAGAAACGCCGACAATGTAAGTTGTTGGCAATATCGAATGGATAACTACACGAATCAAAGTTGTGGAAAAAGAAAATTTGAAGGCGAGTATCGTTCAATTACTTGCTTAAATACGAAAAAAACTTTAAAAAAAATACAGTTCAACTATGTCACAATCAAGGAGACGTTGGAATTCAGGACCTAGCATCCCTTCTTCAAAGAAGAAGAAACATTATTGCAAATTCTTGGAGGACTAGACAAAATTATACGATTGGGTGCAGCCTACTTTGAAGATCTTTAGGGAATGATATGGCATTTTTCAAACTTTGTTCTACAAATTTTAGTGTCAGCCATGGTGGTGTATATGATATTAAAAGACATGCTGATGGAGATTCACACAAAAAAGCAGTTGCTTCAACAAGGAAATGAACCAATCTTAAAAATGCAGACCCAGAGAGAATTTTTTCTATGTTAAAAAAAATCCAGACAGATACGAGATCTGAGTTGAACAATGACACACTTTGTTCTTTATTATGTGCAAAGCAAAATCAAAACTTGTTGTGTTATGAGTACGAACCAAGTGACTCTGTTCTGAGATCAGCAAAACAAGCTGTATTGTCCTACCAAAGTGGTTTGAAGTAATGTTTCTCAGCAACAACAATAAAAGTTGTACAGTAAATTTTGTTTGCTTTAATCTAAAAATTTTAGTGTGAAAAAGTTCGTCACGCAAAATCTCCCACATTAAATAGTTGGAATGTGGGAGATCTCCCACATACACAATCTCTGAGGTTAACAGGTATGTCAATGGCCGCAAGTGATAAAGTTTACCAGTTGCATGCCCATGGTCAGTGGTTCTCTCCGGGTACTCCGGCTTCTTCCACCACTAAAACTGATCGCAATGATATAGCTGAAATATTGCTGAAAGTGGCATTAAACACAATAAATCAATCAAATCACAATCAGTCAAAAAGGTTACATACTTCTTATATATAGCAAACAATAATTGAAAGGACTCTGGAAAGGGTGCGCATTATACATCAACGTGTATTATACTTGTACATCACCGACCACATGAACATTTAAAAAATATTTTCAGTTATCTAATATAATGAACTGACTTTTTTATCAGATTTTAAGATAAAAAAATCTAATCTTATAATAAATTGCCAGTATTTTTCATTTAGACCTCAAGGGTTCAACATTGATTATTTGATTAACAAGATCGTCAGAGATACTTGTAACTCATTTAGGTGATTCCTAGACTAATCACTAGTGCTTACGACTCATCATATTAAAAAAAATATATATTAATAATAAAGACTTCTTTTTTTTAAATTGTGAGTCATAAACACAAGTGATGAGTCTAGGTTTTGATTTTTGGTGTTTAATGCCACTTTCAGCAATATTTCAGCTACATTGTATATCATGGCGACCAGTTTTTGTGGTTGAAGAAGCCAGAGTACCCGGAGAGAACCACCGACCATGGGCAAGCAACTGGTAAACTTTATCACTTGCAGCTGCGAGTCGAGTGCACACTTTTTTGTAATTTACAAAGCCGGGCGCAAACCGACACCGTATTGGTGATAGGCTTGTATGAGCTGCTAGGTAATCCAACTACCTAACTCATTGAGCCACCCGGACCCTGATGATGAGTCTAGGGATCACCTAGATGAGTTGCAAGTATGTCTACTAAGACTGCACTAATGGGATTGGCATGACTTTTGTTGGGACTCATCAAAACTTAATCTTACAAAAATGCAAGGTTCTCTGAATTGTACTAATGTTGAAAGAATTGATACAAATTTATATATGTAAATGTGTGTCATCAAATAATTAGTGGGGTACAGATGTACATTTTGTATGACATCCTTCAGAATTACAGGTGTTAGAATTAAAGTATTCAATAACTGAATAATATAGGAATGGACAGAGTTTTTGTACTTCAATTATATGAATGGGTATATGGTTTTCTAGACCGAATTATTCTAAAATTATTTATTTATTATTTTATTTTATTACAATGCATTTATATAGCACTTATCTAATTACACAATTACCCTAAGCACTTAACATGTAAAACTGACAAATTATATGAAGAGTACATACAATAAAATTATATACGAACTTAACTATTAAGTAATAAGAAAAGCCCCAAAAAGTATTTATATTAACAAGCTGAAAATAGGTCAGAACCAAAAAGCAACATTAACTAAAAGATGAAATAAAACTGGACTGTGATAAAAATCAATAAAAATGAGATTTTGCAAATATATGGTAAAAGGTGCTAAAAGGAAATAATTTACTAAGTAAAAAGCATCTACATGAAAAACAAAAATAGTAAATCACAAAAACAGTACACAAATACAACATAAATAAAACTGAAATATGACAATCACATCACAAATTAGTAAAAAATACCAATGTCATCACAGAACCATTACACATCACAGTACGCTTGTCTAAAAATATGAGTTTTTAAACCTTTTTTAAAAAGAGGAAGAGACTGTTCTTTCCGCAGATGAATTGGAAGATCATTCCACAATGTAGACCCAGCTCGGTCAAATCGCCTTTCGCCGTAGGTTTTAGTGCGAACATCTCTCGGTTGTTGTACGAGACCTTCATTTTCTGATCTTAGTGATCTACCTGGTGTGTATGGTACGATAAGTTCTTCCAAGTATGTGGGTGCTTTGCCGTGTAATGACTTAAAAACATAGAGTAAAAGTTTAAAATGTGATCTGTATTTAACGGGAAGCCAATGCAGCTGCATAAGAGATATTAGACTAAAATCCAAAATAAAACACACATACATTTTTGTACATGTAGATAAATTTTGCACCTTGTCATGGTTAAATTATAATATAATTATAGAAGAATTTGTCTTGGTAATAAAGAAGCTGGATATGGGCATATATATAGAAATATGACTTAGTCCTACAATATAAGACTCCGATGTTTACTTTACATGCAAAAATAAAATTAAAACATGTAAAGTAAACATCATGCCTATCGGAGTCTTATATTGTAGGACTAAAATATGACTATATATGAGCTCTCCACCCATTATTGTTATATTGAAGTGGAAATTTTATGACCTAATCACATATATTTTGAAAGAGGAAAAAGTCAACACATTTTAGTTGCACATCTGTATATACATGTACCTTTATTTTAGTCTAATGTTTAGATGGGAAATAATATCCCATCCCCCCTTTTTGTATGTACATGTATACAAAACTTCAAAATGCACATCGAATAAGAAACGAAAGTTCAAATAAATATATAATTCCAATTTATGAGAGCTTACTGTACATTAAATATCCCACATCAAAATACAATACGTAGTGGACATTAATGGAGTTACACGGGTCAAAATATAGAACATTCGGGTTTCATAGAAAAAAAATCGTTCCCTTCGTTTATCAAAACGACCCCCTTTAATATCTAAAAAAAAAAATTGATTGATTGATTGATTGATTGATTGATTGATTGATTGGTGTTTAACGTCCAGCGAGCAATTTTTCAGCTATATTCAGGACGATAAAAAAAATTGATTGATTGATTGATTGATTTTGTGATGTCGTTGTTTTGTTCAGAACATTGATTAATGGAACTTCTTTGTGTATTCTTACCATTACAAGTGAACAATAAAATAATCTTCATGAATTAAAACATTCCAATAATCTCATTCAAGCATTTCTAAACAACTTGTAAACACTGGGTCTTGTGCTCTTGTCACATGACTTTCATACTAAATATCGTTCGGAATACATTGTTTTTTATATTGATACAACTGAAAACACCCGAGACAAAAACATGAAACGTGAATTTATC
Source organism: Gigantidas platifrons (assembly GCA_002080005.1). Lineage (NCBI taxonomy): Eukaryota > Metazoa > Mollusca > Bivalvia > Mytilida > Modiolidae > Gigantidas > Gigantidas platifrons. The sequence continues at coordinate 37,283 of MJUT01054408.1, read as the reverse complement.
AGACAATTGAAAATATGTACAAATACTCAATACAATTAACATAAAGGGTAAGACAATAACGCACTTAATAATATAGAATGTTGGTTTTTTTTTTTCAGGTGAAAATTAGAATATAATTAATAATTCATGAGACACAACATACGACATATTTTTGGTACATAAATAAAATAAAAATTTCATGTATCACAAGAAAGAAGAAAAAAGTACAATGTATACAAGAACTTGTTATATTTGTTTTTGGTGTAAAAAAAAGTAAAGTATTGCCACCTATATTGTGAAGTAGACAATTTAAGGAGTGTAAGAAATTCTGTGTGTTGAATTAGTAGACCAACTTCGCTCCATTGATTGGAAATTCTGTTTATCGGTAATTTGTTACAGTTTCCTTTGATCTTTACTACCCGATAAATTTAGTAACAACGTTCAGTTGACCACCTACTCGTGATACATACCCATTACATACATAGTGTGGTGGTACAAGACTTTGTATCAGGTCGAGCCTGTTGTGTGAACCAGTATTACTACGAGTCGCGATAGCGACGAGTTGTGATGCGGTTAGTTCACGCAACAGGCAAGACCTGATACATAGTCTTGTACCAACACACTATTTATGTAATAAGTTTATCTAACATTTCAATAAAAACAAATTTTAAACAAATAACAAGGGTCGAATTAATATTTACAATCTTTTTTTTACAATACTCGCAAGAAGACCACATTTTGTGAATGACATCACGTTATTTGTTGCCGTTCTTTCACCAATGTCGATTATTGTTCAATTACTTTCAGTATCACTGTACAATCCGACAACGCTTTTAAAAAAGAAATGTGGACCTTACAGTTGCCAGAAATATTGATACTATGTCTTTACGTTGCCTACATTGATGTATTTTTCGCCGGATTCCAATGATATGACGTCATGACAAAGGAGTTCGGCAGAGAACGTCTCGTGCAACGTCGCGCCATTCTTTTATCACCACAGTGTGGTGATACAACATCTTGTATCAGACACCTTGTATCAGGCAGGCTACTTCCGTTAATTTCAAAGGAAAACGTACATAATGTTAGATAAAAGAAATTATCAGCTGTTGGTCATTTGTCATGCGCGGTCTAACGTGACGTCACTAAACCGTTCATTCAAAAAAAGGTCAAAACACAACAAAAAAATCACAATGCTGCCTTAAAATTGTAAAAATGTCAAAACACAACAAAGAAATCACAGAGCTGTGTTAAAATTGTGAAATTACCGATAAAAAAATTATTAGTATTTTTTTTTTCGCTCGACAAGGATTATCAGGTCCATATCAGAATCGCTCTTCGAGTTCATCTGATATGGAACTGATAATCATTGTCTTGCGAAAAAAAAATACTAATAATTAATGTTTACAGTTATAAGCTATATACCGATACAAGACTCTAAATCTGAAATATGCGCATCACTTTGCATCTCTCGTCGTATGACCAGCTGCTTGCCACATAATTAATAAAAGAAGTTTTCATAATTAATTAATAAAAATTCAATTAAGAGTAATTCCGTATATCACACTCTGTATCGAATACAAATATTTTTTGTGCCTTTAAGTTTTTTTCTACATAACATTTTTACTTGTTTTTGTCAGCAGAATGTTTCGTCAAATCTGTGAAAATGTAATTCCAGTGGGAACTAATTGTGCTCCTGTCATTGTTGTTTTGCTTTTTTACTGTTATGGATCTCATTCTAAAAGTCTCAGGAAATACGGTAAAGTCTAAGGAAAGAAAATCACAGTATTAATATTAAATAAAGCAATTTAAAATAATCATGAATTAACTAGAAATAATATTTCAAATGTGAGAATAAAGAAACGGTTTAAGCAATGAATTGCAAAACAAAGAATTTTTTTTTTTTCAAAAATTTAAAAAGTTTGAAAGGCAAAATAACTATGTAAAAAATATGTAATTCACCAGAAAATTAATAAATGTATAGGAATAACTAGTGAAAATTAGGAGTAATATTCCGAGATGATACAAAGAAAAAAAAATATCAGACTCTACTATCAAGACAAAACAAAAATGATTCCACAAACCTCTCCATAACCAGCAGTTGCGAACGTACGGATATATAGACATCTCTCGTCAAGATAAACGGTATACATGAAAAAGAAATCAGAAGGTTGAAATGTGTTATCGAGACAATGCAAATTTGACGAATACAATTTAAAAAGCTCGAAAGTAAATTAGCTAACTACAGGAAAGTGTTAGAAAGGGTACGAAAAACTCACAATTGATTCTGACACACCTAGATCAAAAACAAGAAGCCTGTTAAGGTATTTATCAGGAAGACATGTAAAAAAGTGGCCGCCGAGGCCGTGATCGTATGCAAATCCAATTGAGCCTAATATCTAGCTAATAAAATAAATTGCCTTGTGACCAGATTTTTGTGGTGCCCCCGCCACACCCCTTTGCCCCTTGATTCCCTTAGCTTATTTTGTCTAAGGGTTAATCCAACCCTGTGAGCACGCTAACTATGATTTGAATTTCGCATACCGTTGATATTCGGCGCGATCATAGCCGATTAGCGATGGAGATGCACATGGACCTTCATCAAAATGGATGACAAAGTGGATTGTGTTGATGTATAGTTGTCTGCAATACAATTAATCATGTAGCAGAGAAAACATTAGTCCTACGTTCAACAGTTTTGTTTAGATTTTTGCCGATTTTTTTGCAAACCCTTCCGGAGCACCTGTGTTTACCCCTAAGATAAGACAAGACAAGACAAGATCAGATCAGATCAGATAAGTTGTACCTATAGTCGGCATAATTAAATAACAATACAACACAAGCCCTAGTGGGCTTTTGACCGACCTGAGGTCCGTTGTTGAACTTATGATTAAGCTAATCAAATGATTAGCCCTAAGTACATTTTAAATTCCTAATTACATAATTAGCTAATGCAATGATTAAATATGATTAGTTAATACATTGATTTAAAACCAGTTCCGCAACAGACCATTGTGTTGTCTGTTCTTTTTTGATATACGGATTCTGAATACCCCTTTGGTATCTTTTGGCCATTGTGTTGTCTGTTCGTCTTCGATATACGGATTCTGATTACCCCTTTGGTATCTTTTG
>MJUT01054408.1:11435-32572 GCA_002080005.1 Gigantidas platifrons | reverse complement strand
CTTTGGTATCTTTTGGCCATTGTGTTGTCTGTTCTTCTTCGATATACGGATTCTGATTACCTCTTTGGTATCTTTAGGCCGTTGTGTTGTCTGTTCTTCTTCGATATACGGATTCTGATTACCCCTTTGGTATCTTTTGGCCATTGTGTTGTCTGTTCGTCTTCGATATACGGATTCTGATTACCTCTTTGGTATCTTTTGGCCATTGTGTTGTCTGTTCGTCTTCGATATACGGATTCTGATTACCCCTTTGGTATCTTCAAACTCTTCTTACAGTGGAAGCCTTATCTTTTTATATTCCACATTGACAAGACACTGTTTTATTACTTAAGACTAATTACTGTATATTTATTGTTTTGTGGTATGTATCCAGGACCGTCTTAACATCATTATAGGTTCCGGTAAAAACAGTACATTGGGCCCATAAATACACAACTCACAGGAATAAAACTGCAAATGGCGATAAAATTAAACATATATTTATTGTATTGGTACTTCCAACAAAATGAGCATTTAGATGTTTAAAAAACATGCCATTATACAACATACATATATTAGCATCGGGTCTATGTTCGTGGGTCCCCGGGCAACTGCCCAGCGGGCCCATGCGTTAAGACAGCACTGCCTCTTTGGTATCTTCAAACTTTTCTGGCAGTGAAAGCCTACTCGTTTTATATTACACAAAACAGTATTTTATTACTTACAACTAATTACTGTGTATTTATTGATTTGTGGTATGTATCCAGGCGCGCTGAGAGGGAGGATCAGCCGGGGCAGCGCCCCGGGGCCCATGAGTTTAGGGGGCCTACAAGCCAAACGAGGAAAAAAACGACTGTGTACCTTGAACAAGGCAAACAAAATAAAATGTGTCCTTTCGTGAATATGTGAATGACAATCTCGTGTAGTGGATATAACATTCTTGATACAGAAGCAGCCCCATGTTTCAGGAAGGAGCCCACTAATGACTTTCATAGGACCCTTGATGATGCATAACAACTTTTCTGTTACGGTGTATGGGGCACTGGACCATGCGCAAATATTTAGTGATTTTCGACTTGTAAATGTATATTAAATGACTAAAATTAGGGCCAAGCCCGACTGCTTGGGCTTCCTTAAGAACAAGCATTGACACTGGCAGATCGAGGGTTGCAGGTGGAGGGGCCCACTAATTTTTTATATAAGGGCTCAGAAATATGTGGGCCTAAGTGATTTGCTATAGACAAATACATAGGAAATGGGGACCCAGGCTAAGTCCATAAGAATTACTTCTGAGAGTAGCAGATCGAGGATTGCAGGGGGAGGGGATCATTAATGGGGAGTAGACAGGATCAGACTTTTGTTAAACTCAATTGATTCCGTTCAGGTGAGCCTTTATTATTTATTTATTTATTTCACTTCGTTAGTCACCACATTGTCATTGTCACACATTGCAACATGTAAATTAAACAAATCATAATCAAAGTATTGCTGAGCGGGTCGGCACAAAAGATGTCGAGAGAGAGACTGAGAGATAAAAAAAAATGGATGACATCTCGGACACGCACAAGTCAACTGACCAAAGTAGGCCTACAATAATTGTTGGTATCAAAAGTAGTTTCTACTAAATTTTGGTATATTGACTTCAGTTTAACTTTAAACTGATTAACATTCTTACGAAGGCAAGTGGGTAAAACGAGGCACGAGTGTTCCTCTTGGTAATTTTTTCCAAAGCCTCGGAATCCTATCTGAGTAAAATTTTCTGCTGGAATTGTTTTTACCCTATACTTTTTCAAATAAAAATGTTGTAGATTTAGTCTAAAACGTGTTCTGAGTGTCAGAGTGTGTAATGAGACTGTTACGAAGTTACGATTGCGAATATTGAAATATATAAGGTTATGAAGAGACTTGTATCAAAACAATAAAGCAATGGCTTCCTTACAGAAATTACAAGTACGATAGAATTTATTCAGCTGTCTAGGGCATTAACTTAGTGAAGATATGTTTTATATTTGGTTTTCAAAAAAATAATTTGACTTGTTTTTAGTTTATAAAAATACATCTAATAAATGTACCAGATCATATAAGGGTCCAGACAAAGAAACAAGTAGAAAGCTGTTTTATAAATCACAATTCATCGATTCATTTTTGTTATACCGATTCCTTGCTTATGACACACCGTGGTGGATTTAGTTTGAGTATCATTATTTGGAGGAGGGGGCCCAACTTCCTTTTTCCCTGGGGCACAGGCATTTGTCTCTGTAAAAAAAATAAAACGTACCAATATCATATATTAAGACTTAATATATGTTATTGTTACGTTTTTTACAGAGACAAGTGCCCGATTATATTGGTACATTTTTTACGGAGACAAGTGCCTGTGCCCTGGGGCCCAAATATTCTCTTGGCGGCCATATGTATCAATTTGATAAACTACATGAACGTGATTTCCTTCGATATACGAGTAAACGCAATTAAAACCCAATGTGAATGCATATAATTTACTTTGCACGCACAACTCAGGTGAATTACCTTTATCGTCTATTTAAATCTTTGCACCTATGAATGATATATGAACTAATTAAAACTACTTCCGCTTCCCAAAATAAACTACCCAACTTGTAGCTTCCTTGTTTGCCGAGCCCAACGTATGTATTTTTCTCTCATTTGTAAATAAGTTTATCTGTTGTTTGTTTGATGGTGTTTAACACTACTTTCAACAAGATTTCAGATATGGCGGCGGTCAGTTTTATTGGTGGAGGAAACCGAGGGAAACCACCGACCTGTTGCAATTCATTGACAAACTTTATCACATAATGTTGTACACCTTGCCCTGATCGAGATTCGAACTCACAACTATAGTGGTGATAGACACCGATTGCATAGGTAGTTGTAAATCCAACTACCATACGATCACGGCCACGACGACCCCTTGTAGACTAGTTTCTCATTATTTACTCGTTTTTGTTTGATCTTATGTTATGTTATGATTTAAACATAAACGAAACTATCTTGAAAAAAATTATTTAACATTTATAAGGCAAATATTAGAATATGCTTCTGAAGTTTGGTTTAATTGTAGCCAATTCAACTCAAATCGTTTAGAAAAAGTGCAAATTGAAGCCGCTCGTATTGTTTATGGTTTTCCCAGTTACGCTAGTATAGCATCTATTTATAAAGAAACCGGATGTGATAAATTAAAAGTAAGAAGGGATGTTAAAAATCTCACATTATTTTACAAAATTTATAATAATGTCTGGCACCTGAATATTTATCAGATTTAATACCACCTACAGTTTCTGAAACTTCGAATTATTATTTACGTAACAGTCAAAATATAAGTCAACAAGCAAACAGACTTTCACTTCTTCAACAATCTTTTTTTCCTTCAACTATAAAGCTGTGGAATACGTTGGATTTTGATATTCGACAAATCCCTATTTTAGCTCAGTTTAAGTCAAAAATCCGTCAGATATATTTTAAAAATGTGGAAAAATCCGCACACTTTTCATGTGGTAATAGATATCTTAGTGTATTACACACGAGAATAAGAAACAAATGTAGTTCATTGAAAGAAGATTTGTATAGTACTAATTTAATTTCAAATCCAAACTGTATATGTGGATACCAAAACGAAAATGTGGAACATTATTTGTTATTTTGTAATCGTTATATTGTATGTAGAAACAAAATGTTATCTCATTGGCAATACTGAATATGAAAGGGGTAGAAATAAATGTTGATACTTTGTTATTTGGAAATGATTTTCTATCAGATGAAACAAATTGTGAAATATTTTTAATTATTCAAAGATATATTAAAGATACTGGTCGTTTTTCTGTATAATTGTAACAAAACAACCAGGTGAATTCCCTTACAGATATACCATTTGACAAAGAATGTTAACATGGTATTCGAATGATCATAATTGAAAATAAAACCTCTGGATGATCTTTGAAGACTATTTGATCTTCCAAAATAAATAGAAATATACATACTTACCACAGGCACTTGTTTCTATCAATGGGGGCCCTTCCTCCCTCTAGAAGACTGTCTAAGTTGTTTAACTTGTGTCTTATCCTTTTGTCTTTTTGAACAATAAAATATGTTTAAAGTAATCTTATGTGTCTGTCGAAATTTTTGGAAAGTCTCCAGTAGAGTTGAGTGTCCTTGTGTAATTACTTTTTAAATTTTCGTCCATTGTTTTAACTGTATTGATTTGAGGCATGAGACCGACCGAAAATTATTCAGCAAAAAACTGCATGACACTGGTTTCAAAGTCAAAGGACCTCTTTCATGGACAAAGTATCGCACAATACACTTTCATACGAATTCGCGATCTATTTTTATGATGATCGCCATTCGGTGTTGTGTCATGTAACATGTATATTCCCGAGATATGCAGGGGCGGATCCAGAGGGGGGCGCACCCGGCGCGCGGCCCCCTCCTAAAAGTGGAAAAAATATTTTTTTTTTGCGTAAAATCGTGATTTTTCACACGAAATACACCAAAAATTTTCGCTCCTCCCTCCGCTCGGCGCGATTTTTTTAAAGTGCGCCCCCTAACTTGAAATCCTGGATCCGCCCCTGATTTGTGTTCACACCGATAATTTATATAAATATTTTTCATTCAGTTTGATCTATAAATTTATGAATTCGTGTTATGGTGTTTAGCGCCACTATATTGATTTAGAAAAACACACACTCTAAAATGACTCAGATGAAGAATGCCAACAGCTCCTCCTCAACTTTTGAGTCTTACCGAGTTTAATTTCGGTTATCTTTCATGTTCATTACTGACAAGTTGGCTGGTTGGTTTATGGTGTTTATCGCCATTATGCACAATATTTTCAGTTATATCGTGGCGGTCAGTTATATTGGTGGAGGAAACCAGAGTACTCGGAGGAAACCACCGACCTGTCAATAACAAACTTTATCACATAATGTTGTACATCTCGCATTGACAAATAAAATCTTTCTTATTTAACAATATATATTTGATTTCGTAATTGGCTCTTGGAATTATAATGGGTGTCATTAGAGTACCAGGAGATACTAACATCTTCTCATTCTCGTTGTTTTTAAGGAATTCAGGGNAAAGTTAATATGTCCATTGCCACGTAGTACGCATTTGGGTCTGTTCGATATGTATCAATAGGCTATCTATATTTTGATTATATAGTCAATGAGGCTCCATGAGGGGTTTAATTGTTTAATTGTATATTATTTTTTCTTCTTCATGCCTTCATTTACTATAAATGTTTACAAAAATTTGTGTAATTAAATATTATTATGTTCAATTGTGTATTTTGAAATATATGTAATGGGAGAAGACTTTCTAAGTTGTTTAACTTCTGTCTTATCCTTTTGTCTTTTTGAACAATAAAATATGTTTAAAGTAATCTTATGTGTCTGTCGAAATTTTTGGAAAGTCTCCAGTAGAGTTGAGTGTCCTTGTGTAATTACTTTTTAATTTTCGTCCATTGTTTTAACTGTATTGATTTGAGGCATGAGACCGACCGAAAATTATTCAGCAAAAAACTGTATGACACTGGTTTCAATGTCAAAGGACCTCTTTCATGGACAAAGTATCGCACAATACACTTTCATACGAATTCGCGATCTATTTTATGATGATCGCCATTCGGTGTTGTGTCATGTAACATGTATATTCCCGAGATATGCAGGGGCGGATCCAGAGGGGGACGCACCCGGCGCGCGCCCCCCCCTAAAAGTGGGAAAAAAAATAAAAAATTTGGCCTAAAATCGTGATTTTTCACACGAAATACACCAAAAATTTTCGCTCCTCCCTCCGCTCGGCGGGATTTTTTTAAAGTGTGCCCCCTAACTTGAAATCCTGGACCCGCCCCTGATTTGTGTTCACACCGATAATTTATATAAATATTTTTCATTCAGTTTGATATATAGATTTATGAATTCGTGTTATGGTGTTTAGCGCCACTATATTGATTTAGAAAAACACACACTCTAAAATGACTCAGATGAAGAATGCCAACAGCTCCTCCTCAACTTTTGAGTCTTACCGAGTTTAATTTCGGTTATCTTTCATGTTCATTACTGACAAGTTGGCTGGTTGGTTTATGGTGTTTATCGCCATTATGCACAATATTTTCAGTTATATCGTGGCGGTCAGTTATATTGGTGGAGGAAACCAGAGTACTCGGAGGAAACCACCGACCTGTCAATAACAAACTTTATCACATAATGTTGTACATCTCGCATTGACAAATAAAATCTTTCTTATTTAACAATATATATTTGATTTCGTAATTGGCTCTTGGAATTATAATGGGTGTCATTAGAGTACCAGGAGATACTAACATCTTCTCATTCTCGTTGTTTTTAAGGAATTCAGGGTGTCCAAGCTTTTTTTTCTCTTCTGGTTTGTTGATCTTTTATGTTTGTACACTGTTCTTTTATGTTTGTACACTGTTATTCTTTTATGTTTGTACACTGTTGCTCTTTTGTTTGTACACTATTGTTCTTTTATGTTTGTGTACACTGTTGTTCTTTTATGTTTGTACACTGTTGTTCTGTTATGTTTGTACACTGTTGCTCTTTTGTTTGTACACTATTGTTCTTTTATGTTTGTGTACACTGTTGTTCTTTTATGTTTATTCACTGTTGTTCTTTTATGTTTGTACACTGTTGTTCTTTTATGTTTGTACACTGTTGTTCTTTTATGTTTGTACACGGTTGTTCTTTTATGTTTGTACACTGTTGCTCTTTTGTTTGTACACTATTGTTCTTTTATGTTTGTACACTGTTGTTCTATTATGTTTGTACACTGTTGCTCTTTTGTTTGTACACTATTGTTCTTTTATGTTTGTGTACACTGTTGTTCTTTTATGTTTGTACACTGTTGTTCTTTTATGTTTGTACACTGTTGCTCTTTTGTTTCTACACTGTTATTCTTTTATGTTTGTACACTGTTGTTCTTTTATGTTTGTACACTGTTGTTCTTTTATGTTCGTACACTGTTGTTCTTTTGTTTGTACACCGTTGTTCTGTTATGTTTGTACACTGTTATTCTTTTATGTTTGTACACTGTTGTTCGTTTATGTTTGTACACTGTTGTTCTTTTATGTTTGTACACTGTTGTTCTTTTATGTTTGTACACTGTTGTTCTTTTATGTTTGTACACTGTTGTTCTTTTGTTTGTACACCGTTGTTCTGTTATGTTTGTACACTGTTATTCTTTTATGTTTGTACTCTGTTGTTCTTTTATGTTTGTACACTGTTGTTCGTTTATGTTTGTACACTGCTCTTCTTTTATGTTTGTACACTGTTATTCTTTTGTTTGTACACTGTTGTTCTGTTATGTTTGTACATTGTTATTCTTTTATGTTTGTACACTGTTGTTCTTTTATGTTTGTACACTGTTGTTCTTTTATGTTTGTACACTGTTATTCTTTTATGTTTGTGTACACTGTTGTTCTTTTATGTTTGTACACTGTTGTTCTTTTATGTTTGTACACTGTTGTTCTTTTATGTTTGTACACTGTTGTTCTTTTATGTATGTACACTGTTGTTCTTTTATGTTTGTACACTGTTGTTCTTTTGTTTGTACACTGTTGTTCTGTTATGTTTGTACACTGTTATTCTTTTATGTTTGTACACTGTTGTTCTTTTATGTTTGTACACTGTTATTCTTTTATGTTTGTACACTATTGTTCTTTTATGTTTGTACACTGTTGTTCTTTTATGTTTGTACACTGTTGTTCTTTTATGTTTGTACACTGTTGTTCTTTTATGTTTGTACACTGTTGTTATTTTATGTTTGTACACTGTTGTTCTTTTGTTTGTACACTGTTGTTCTATTATGTTTGTACACTGTTATTCTTTTATGTTTGTACACTGTTGTTCGTTTATGTTTGTACACTTGTTCTGTTATGTTTGTACACTGTTGTCCTTTTATGTTTTTACACTGTTGTTCTTTTATGTTTGTACACTGCTCTTCTTTTATGTTTGTACACTTGTTCTTTTTTTTTGTATCCAGTTCCGCATACCTTTTCGGACTTTGATCCTCATTGTTTGTGATATAACAGGCGAAAAAAACATCGATTTCTAAAATCAATATGGACATCTTTGATACAGAATAGATATGTCTGCTTCATACTTTTACCTACACATCGAAATTGACAGTGACATTGACGTTTTCTCAACTGGTGGAAATAACATTGTCGAAGTGTTCGAGAGTTTGACAAGAAGTTTGTGAACGATGGAGACACCTAAATTTAGCGGACATTTAGGGGAAATTGACGCACTATCACCTTTAATGTTATCCTTACAATAATAACGCTATGAATAAAAACTTACCTTCAAGTGGCACAAAATGGCTTCCAATTATGACATACATTCAACCCCTGTATTTATGTTCTTTAATTAGTTTAATTAATAAATAGTGATATGTGTACACTAAGGTATATCGTATGAATAAAGGTCATAGCGAGCAGGGGTCATAGCGAGTACCATTCCTATGTGCGTTTTATATTTTTAATATATTGTATCTTAGAATAGGGGGCCCGGGTGGCTCTATGAGTTAGGTCGCTGGATTTAACAACTCAGCCTATCACCAATACGGCGTACGTTCGCGCCCAGCTTTGTAAATTACAAAAATGGTGCACTCGACTCGCAGCCGCAAGTGATAAAGTTGACCAGTTGCTTGCCCATGGTCAGTGGTTTTCTCCGGGTTGTTGAAAGTGGCATTATAAAACACAAAAAATCAATTATTAAAACCAATTCTCTTAGAATAGAATTACAGTACTTTATATTCGGATGAACGGGACCGTCGTGAATGTGATCGTATGATAGTAGGATTTACAACTACCTATGCAATCAGTGCCTATCACAACGATGCTGTGAGTTCGAATCTCGATCAGGGCGAGGTGTACAACATTATGTGATCAAGTTGTTTGTCAGTGACTTGCTACAGGTCGGTGGTTTTCTCCGGGTACTGTTCAAAATGTTGTTGAAAGTGGCGTTAAACACAATAAATAACAAACTTTATTTTCGGACAAACGAAGTGAAGGAGAATATAAAAGGTGATGGTCAATTTTTATTGATGTCCATTATTATTTAAATGTCCTATGTCACATGGTACAATGAAATAGACATTGAAAGCACATGTCTGTTATTTTGTTTTGAAGCTTTGGATCTTACACTATTTGTACTAACTAGTACTCCATCCATATTTTTACATATCTGAAAATATAATTAACATGTATCTTTATTTCTGGTAAAATGTGTTACTACTGTAAATACAATGGTATACAGATAACACATTAAAGTACACCCATACATAATAACACAACAGCTATAGATAATCTTTACAACAGGAGAGAGAGAGTTACATTTATCAGCCATGAGGAGAGACATTTTTATTTATAAATCTAATAAAAGTCCATAGTTTTGTTTATTTCATTTTTGATTTGTTTTGTCAGAATCATCAAAGCACCATATTTCAGAATATTATAATTTAAAAAATATATATATTATCCATAAAAGTCTTTCTTTTTTCATAGAGACCTAACTAAGACTATTGCATCATTTTTTTTTCTCTTATCGAATGTGATTTGTTTTTCCCACAATAAAACGTAAATTGATATTAGGGAAGTTATCAGCTTTCTCACAATGTCATTGTTCATCAGGTTGTATAAGGAAAGTCGCTTTACGGTTGACGTCCTCGTGCTTTATTGTGTTAATAGTTTGCCTTGGTTGTGAATTTACATGTATACTTTAACTTATGTTAGGTTATGTGTCATCATAATTTAGGATAGTTCATTTATATTAGTAAATATATTATATTTTTAATTCATATTAAAATTGACATATTTTGATTTAAAAAAATCACACTTAACAAACCTTCTCCATTGTATCTGCTGAACTAAATTATAATTTGGCTGGGATTGTCCTTATGCCGCCCCTTTTCAAAAGAATGCCAGACAACCTCGTGCCCTCCATTTAAAATGGCGGCAATTACTAAAAATAGTGTTATTGCTGCTTTATTAGATTTCAAAATGAACCAATTTTATCTGCAGGTACATTGCAATTACATGTAGTAGTTTCATATGTGTTCCGATTTTTCTGTGAAAGTTTTCGTTTAGCCGATATAATTATGCAAATTAGGCATATCATCACGGTTGATAAAAGACCCGATTTAAATATTCTCCTCTTAAACCTCTGATCTAAATTAAACCAAATTTGGCATGGATGGTCCATAGGTGATCCCTTTCAAAATTATGTCTGACAACCCTGCATTCCATTCAAGATTGCGACCGTTACTAAAAATATATGTAACTGTCTATTGTTGCTTTATTATAAGTCAAAATGAACTAAAATTTTAAATGCATGCAGCTACATATACATGCCAATGACTAGTTTAACATTTCTTTTATTTTGCTGTGAAATTTTTCTTGCAGCCGGTTTATGCAGATTATGCGTATTATGAGAAAAACAATCGCATTAAAATCTTCAGCTCAGGAATTGGAGCTCAAATGATCTTTGGTTGTCCCACTTTCACAATTTTGTACGACACCCCCTCTCCCTCCCCCCTCCCCCAATCCTCCAACTAATACGACTGGAATTCCTATTCGTAGAAATTTCATTACATAGCTAGAAAATAGAAGAATCGCCTGAAATTTTTCTGAGAAATTTAGCAGTCAAATTGAAAAGCAGGTGAGCTATTACAGGCTCATGAGCGCTACTAGTTTATGTATTTTTGTTGCAAAATTTATTTTGAAAATAGCTGGCATATTGCCAAAAAACATTATTTTAATTAATTACTGTAAATGCAATTATTAACAAAAACACACACACAAAAAAGCTGGTTTGTGTTTCAAAAATAATGTTTAAACAATGCTTGAATTGTTGCAATTTTCATTTAAGATGGATCAATTTGATGTTGAATTCGAGACTTATACAGAGGAATACAGTGCCAAAAGTTTCTATGAGCGCTATAAGGACAACCTGCCACAGATGGTAATGGTAACCCAGGGTTACCTGGGAGAAGTCGGGTTCGAAACATTTGACAGAGGACAGGTAATTAGGGAATAACTGTATAGTATTCTGGGACGGATCCAGGATTTCAAGTTAGGGGGGAGCGCACTTAAAAAAACTCGCGCCGAAAATTGTTGGGGTATTTCGTGTGAGAAATCGCGATTTACGCAATAAAAAAATCATATTTTTTCCAATTTTAGGGGTGGGGGGTGGGGGGGGGGGTATTTGAAGTGTTGCCTCCGTAAATCGTCGGTTTTACTGTTGATATTAGTGGAATGGATGACCAATATTTTTCACATTTGCAAAGTTTCATGAGTTGGTTGATAAAATAAATCCGACTTGTTTGTTTGACACAATGTTGATGAAAGTCTTCCGCATGTAAATTAAATTAAAGGTTTTAAACGTTTACAAGGGGATAGTGTTTGGACAAATGCCAAAATACATCGATATATTTTATGTTAAAAGTAGTTCTGCATCGATGCATTTGTTTACAAATATATTCAATTGATAAATCCGTACAAGACACAAAAGAACTTGAACAGTGAAGAATATTAACGCATACGTTTTAATGAACTCAAATATTTGTTGTTGTTAAGCTATAATAAGTTTGGGTTATGGTACGGGTTAGGGTAATGCTGTTTAAAAACGCTACTTTCAACAATATTTCAGTGATATCGTGGATGTCAGTTTAATTGGTGAAAAAAACAGGAGAAAACCACCGACCTGCCGAAAGTCACTGACAGCTTTATCACATAATCGAGTACACCTCGCCATGAGCCGGATTCGAACTCGCAGCGTAAGTGGCGATAGGCACTGATTGCACATGTAGTTGTATTCCAACTACCATACGATCACGGCCATGGCGACCCCTGCTGATGAGTTGTGGCTGATTGTTGTTTGATCCCAAGTGATATAATTTTCAGCTACTAGTATATCAAGGCGAGAACAAGTTGCATTTCGATGAGATGTCAATGTCCGTTTTGTGCCTCACCAACTACTCTTAGTTTGATGTTTATAGTGCAATATGACTCGGACAAACTATTCTGATATCTGGTAACCTTTGTTAATACATTGGTATATATTATTATACAATTATAGCTTTTGTATGAGGTCGATACGTGGTTATATAGACCAAACTGAAGTATATCGACTGAGGACGTAGTCCGAGGTCGATATACTTCTGTTGGTCGATATAAACCACGTATCGACCTCATACAAAAGCTACAATTGTTATATTATTAATCCACATTATTGACAAATATAGAGAAAATTTAGCAGGAATTAAAAATATTTGTCCAATGCTGTAACTTTTGATTTCTGTATATATATATCACTGCATTTTTATTATGGATTTTGTAAACACACAAAAGCACAATGACATGTAACACTATTTACTCAACAAATTTGTAATTCAAATAACAATTTTATCATTTTAACATTGAAAAAGTCTATCTTCTGATATAACCATGTGGTCATGATTTGGGAAAATTTATGTTTATTTTTAGTAACGTGCCGTATGACTTTGGAAAATTTATGTTTATTTTTAGTAACGTGCTGTATGACTTTGGAAAATGTATGTTTATTTTTAGTAACGTGCTGTATGACCGTGCAATCTGCTATTTTCTATATTACAAAAATTGTTGACAGTGCAACCTTTGTTTATACAGTATATCATGTGATTTGGTATCTACCAATCAAATTTTAAGAATGATATCAGATTAATAATATTTATATGTAGCAAATTAAAGTACAACGATAAATAATAACAAAACAGCTATATACAATATTTGGAACAGGAGAGATAGAGAGTCACATTTTTAGCCATGATGTCAGACATTTTTATTTATAAATCTAATAAAAATGCATGTTTTTTTTTATTATTTTTTTGGTTAGATTCATCAAAGCACTAAATCCTGGGGTCCGTTGTTGAACTTGTGATTAAGCTAATCATTTGATTAGCCCTAATTACATTTTTAATTCCTAATCACATACTTAGCTAATGCAATAATGATGATTAAATTTTTTGTTGTTGCACTCTTTTTTAATCAATGTATTAAATGATCATATTTAATCATTGAATTAGCTAATTGTGTGATTAGGAATGAAAAATGTAATTAAGGCTAATCATATGATTAGCTTAATCACAAGTTCAACAACGGACCCTAACGTTATAATACTTAAAATATATTTTATCTATGTAAGTCTTTCTTTTTTCATTGAAATAAACTCATTTTAATAAATATTATGATCAAATAAAATATATATTGCAAAAAAAAAAAAAAAAAGATGATGTATTCTCAAGAAAGATAATTTTGCAATCTGTATTCAATTAATTCGTTTTCTTTAATAGGTGTTTAGAATTCAGACATATTCTTCACAACAGAGGGCAGTGGCATTGATTGTTTCCGGTGAGAAAGGGATATACGGTTTACAAGGACGACAAATTAGTATACCTGTCGATTATGACGTAAAGTGTAATGTGATCAAACATGGAAAGGCTAAAAGTGAGATACATAATATAACGTTTTAATCAGGGCCGGATTAATGTATAGGCTGCAGCCAAGGGTCCCTCAATCAAGCTTGAGGGGCCCTGCTAAACGATTTTCAAATAGTTATTCTGGTTTATTTAAAGAATTTGCAATAAGTTTACTTCAAGCTATGTAAAAATATATCACGTGTAAAAATATTCTAGACAGATGCGGGCGATATAGAGGTTGGCTGCGTCTGAAAAAGGATGGTGGTGGTATTATTGCATTAGCATAGGGACCCCAAAAGGTCATAATCCAGCCATGGGTCTAATATACACATAGAAGTCTATAACCACATTCTGTTATGGTCACATATGCCTGAGAGAGGAAAAACATTCGTTTTAATAATAATTGCATTATTCGGGAACTGTATATTTCAATAATGTATATATCTAATAAATCATGTCAGTACCGAAGCTATGACTACTGGGCAGATGATACCCTCGGGGACTAATAGTCCACCACCAAAAGTATTGACTACTGGGCAGATGATACCATCGGAGACTAATAGTCCACCAGCAGTATTGACTACTGGGCAGATGATACCCTCGGGGACTAATAGTCCACCAGCTGTATTGACTACTGGGCAGATGATACCCTCGGGGACTAATAGTCCACCAGCAGTATTGACTACTGGGCAGATGATACCCTCGGGGACTAATAGTCCACCAGCAGTATTGACTACAGGGCAGATGATACCCTCGGAGACTAATAGTCCACCATCAGAGGTATCGACCCAGTGATAGAAGCAATGACTACTGGGCAGATGATACCCTCGGAGACTAATAGTCCACCACCAAAAGTATCAACCAACTGATAGTAATAAAAACGTATACATGTATATATAGATTCTCCTTCAGTTGGTATAGGTTTTAAACGCAATTTTCAACAAGATTTCAGTTATTATTTACATTGCACCGGGTGATCAGTCTGATAAGAAACTGAATAATACAACATTATGTGATAAAGTGTGTTAGTGACTTGCAGCAGGTCGGTCGTTTTCTCCAGGTACGCCGGTTTCCTCCACCAATAAAACTGACCGCCATGATATAACTGAAATATTGTTGAAAGTGGCGGTAAACACCATAACCCTAACCATAGAAACAGAATAAACTGGTAAAAACGATCGGTATGTCGCCAGTCAGTTACAGTTACACATCACCGCAGACAGGAGTCAAACTCTGCCACCTTCGTGGGATAGGCACTGATTACATTGTTAGGTGGATATAAGTCCAACTACCATAGATACACGGCCATTACGAATTTTAATGGAATTGATTTTGGAAAATGTTTGTATAATCTGTTTTAGGAAATGTAATTTTAACTACTTGCATTAATTATGCATGTTTTAATTGCTTATGCAAAATCATTTTTATTTACATTTTTGTATTCTCTGTAAAAGATTAAAAGTATTGTGTAATCTTTCAGGTGGAAAACCGGTGAGTCTTAAAGAGATTATATACAAGGACTTACCGCTAGACGTACAGTTTGCAGGAAGTGGTGAGCAGTCCATGGTGAATATCGGTGGTTCCGAACGGACGAGTTCACTTTTCACTCTGAAACTACTTCACGCTTATGAGGATTTTTACCTTTTAGGGAATGCAATTTGCTATGGTAGGTTTTCTTGTTATTTAAAACAGAATGGGGATTTATTTAGGGTGCACGAATGGTTTGAAGATACCAAAGTGGTAATCAAGAGCCTCAAAACGAAACAAAACAGGCAATCCCATGGCAAAACGAAACAGGACAGGCAATCCCATGGCAAAACGAAACAGGACAGGCAATCCCATGGTGAAACGAAACAGGACAGGCAATCCCATGGCAAAACGAAACAGGACAGGCAATCCCATGGCAAAATGTGACAGGACAGGCAATCCCATGGCAAAACGAAACAGGACAGGCAATCCCATGGCAAAACGAAACAGGACAGACAATCCCATGGCAAAATGTGACAGGACAGGCAATCCCATGGCAAAACGAAACAGGACAGGCAATCCCATGGCAAAATGTGACAGGACAGGCAATCCTATGGCGAAACAAAACAGGACAGGCAATCCCATGGCAAAACGAAATAGGACAGGCAATTCCATGGCAAAATGTGACAGGACAGGCAATCCCATGGCAAAACGAAACAGGACAGGCAATCCCATGGCAAAATGTGACAGGACAGGCAATCCCATGGCAAAACGAAACAGGACAGGCAATCCCATGGCAAATCGAGACAGGACAGACAATCCCATGGCAAAATGTGACAAAAAGACAAACAATGGTCGGCAATGAAATATAGAAAAAAGTAAAGATTGCGAAACACGAACCCCTATACAATTACAACCTGGGGTGAACTCTGGTGCTCCGGAAGGGTTAGCAGTTCCTGCTCCACTAGCGATACCCTTCGTATTTACTCGTCATAAATCCTGTTGATAACTCGCGGAAGACGAAAGGAAGATGGTGGACAAGCCCCGATGCAGAATAGAACAACAAAAAAATGGGTTAGAGGTAGGGCTATTGATGTCTATCTATTTATCCTAAAGTTGTTCAATTATATTGTGACCACCAGATTCATTAGTAGAGGAAAGCATCCATCGACAGATGACAAACAGTTGGGTGAAAACCCTAGCATTGGGTTGCTGTCTTGAAATTTGTACACTTGAGGTGGGTAACGGGGCTCGAATCTACGTTAGTGGTGTTAGACTTGTGATCAAATGTCAAAGACCGTAAACACTGTCCCTTTCCCCAGGCCCTAAAACAAAACGGGAAGCATGTTATAGATCCGTTCCATGGGTACTATGAAAGGTAACATTTACTTTACAAAATGTGGATAAATGATTGTGCCATGTATCTTCTCGAGGCAGTGGTCACGTGTTTCATGTGAAGCTATGTCAATTATGATAAATATTTTTCGCTGCAAAAGACTTTTATCAGACTTGTCAATAAACGTTAGAGAAAACCGAAGGGTCAATAGAGAATGCACAATCCAGACATTGGCAACATTGGGCACACAAGACACAGGACGACGACAAACAAAACAAGAACAAAAAAACAACACAGAAACATAATTTATGAGCAACACGAACCCCACAAAACCGGGAATGAATCTAGTCTTCGAGTAACACGGTGTGTGTCTTATAAGAAGGGTGAACTGTGTACTAGATCCCTAGCTTTCTAAGTAATGTTTGGTAGATCATTGTTTGTCCTTTTGTTTTTTCTTTTAACCAGTGTGTTGTCTGTGATCTCTAATTTATGATTTCTGATTACCCCGTTGGTGTCTTCAAACCTTTATTCTTACCCTTTGCCAGCACATGGGTTCATCACTGACATCTTGCTTTGCCAGTGTTGCTCATCGTTTGTGTTGTGTTGTGTTGTGTTGTGTTGTGTTGAGTTGTCTGTGTTGTGTTGTGTTGTGTTGTGTTGAGTTGTCTGTGTTGTGTTGTGTTGTGTTGTGTTGTGTTGTGTTGTGTGTTTTGCTACTTCGTTCTGTTGCTTGTGTGCTCAATGTTGCCAGTGTTTCTGTATTCTTGATTGCTACTTCGTTCTGTTCGAACGTTTACTTTTCACTTGACATTGTTCAATAGCTAAGTGTAAGCATGGTTTTATTAATTACTAGTAATAGTTTTAGTTTAGTTTAATATTATTTTATTGCAAATAAAACAGCAATGAGATTGGACAAAAAGTTATCACAATTAATAGGACCAAAAGTGTGATGATTGATTTTGTTTTTGCAGGACTACATTAAGCTTTATAATATGCTAATCTTTTATCTTAATCTTACTATTATTATTGTGGGAAAATGATGGTTGGTTTTAGTTGTTGGTTTTATGGTAATTAACGCCACTTTCAACAATATTTCAGTTATATCATATCAGTCAACACACACAACCCCAATATGATCTGTGTACAATAACTACACAACAATAATTCTACGGACGACCTTGAAACAAATTAACAATGGAGTTACATTAGAATAACAAAACAGAATAACAATATTAGAAAAATTGGAAGCAAAATCTACAATTAAATTATGAAAAGAAATTAAAGAAGAGTGATGGTCAATAATTCCACCAATAAAATTAACAACCACCTCTTACCTCAAGTAATGGAACACAGCAATGACCACGTTATACTCAAGTAATGGAACACAACAATGACCACGTTATACTCAAGTAATGGAACACAACAATGACCACGTTATACTCAAGTAATGGAACACAACAATGACCACGTTATACTCAAGTAATGGAACACAACAATGACCACGTTATACTCAAGTAATGGAACACAACAATGACCACGTTATACTCAAGTAATGGAACACAGCAATGACCACGTTATACGCAAGTAATGGAACACAACAATGACCACGTTATACTCAAGTAATGGAACACAACAATGACCACGTTATACTCAAGTAATGGAACACAACAATGACCACATTATACGCAAGTAATGGAACACAACAATGACCCCGTTATACTCAAGTAATGGAACACAACAATGACCACGTTATACTCATGTAATGGAATGCAACAATGACCACGTTATACTCAAGTAATGGAACACAACAATGACCACGCTATACTCAAGTAATGGAACACAACAATGACCACGTTATACTCAAGTAATGGAACACAACAATGACCACGTTATGCCCATGTAATGGAATACAATGACCACGTTATACTCAAGTAATGGAACACAACAATGACCACGTTATACTCAAGTAATGGAACACAACAATGACCACGTTATGCTCATGTAATGGAATACAATGACCACGTTATACTCATGTAATGGAATGCAACAATGACCACGTTATACTCAAGTAATGGAACACAACAATGACCACGTTATGCTCATGTAATGGAATACAACAATGACCACGTTATACTCAAGTAATGAAACAACACACTCACACAAAAACCAAGAGGAAGATCAGGCTCTACAAAATAATGGGAGGACATATGTTGAGGGTTTGGGTTTATGGTGTTTAGCGCCACTTTCAACAATATTTTATCTATATCGTGGCGGTCGGTTTTATTGGTGGAGGAAACCGGAGTACCCGGTGAAAACCACCGACCTGCCGTAAGTCACTGATAACATTTATTACATAATGGTGTATCGAGTGCACCTCGCATTGGTGGGATTCGAACTCACAACGTTAGTGGTAATAGGAACAGATTGGTAGTTATAAGAAGAGTTTGAAGGTACCAAAGGAGCCATCAGAATCAGTATATTGTATAAATCCAACTACGATGCGATTACGACCCCAAAATTTGTTGAAGTGAAGTACTAAATGCAATGAACCAATTTATGTTTTTGCAGGTAATTTGTATAAAACTGTTACGGCAGTACCGGCATACTTACCTGATCTGAGATTTTCCATAGTCAAATCTATCAAAGGTTATACAGAGGAGCAATACAAACATTTCCTGAAGGTTACTGACAACTATGTGAAGGAAAACATACAATTTGATCCCAATTTTGGGAACTCAGGTAGGTACCTATCTAAAATAAGGTTACAGGGTCATAGCGTTTATTATCACTATCAATAATATTTCAGCTATATCGTGGCAGTCAGTTGTATTGGTGGAGAAAACCGGAGTACCTGTATATAACCATCGACCTTCGGCGAGTCACTGACAAAATTTATCACATAATGTTTGAATCGTATATACCTCACCAAGAGCAGGATTCGAACTCACAACGTTAGTGGTGATGAGTATTTATCGACATATTTGGGGACAAGTTTTAGCTTAAAATTATTTGTAAAAAATATACAGAGAAATATTGATTGATTGATTGTCAACTGATCAGCATTGATTGTAACTATAATAGGTCAAATTTAGGTAACATGTCTAGATCATAGTTATATATATGACCATCTAGACATGTTGCCTAAAATAACCCAGAATTTGGCCTAATATATATATTCACTGTGTATCATCTGTACACGGGAAATAGCTACCAATGAAGCGTAGGATAATATTTTACATTCACAACAGGTAAGAAATAATAGAATTTTAAGGATTAAAGCTGTATATTTTAATAACATGGCGTTTATTATTGGTCCGGGAATAGTATTTCGTGACATTGAACGAACACTTTACAAGATCAGTCCTGTAATTGATTAAGAATCGAAACATGTGTGTTACGAAACTTGCTCATTCCTGGCATTTGAAGATGATACTAAGAGTAGCTAATACATTTGTCAATCATAAACTACGGACATATGGTTCAATCAACATAAACAACTAAGTGTGACCGGACATTGATTTAATTTTTGCATCATTAAAGAGAAATCGGATACTTTTTATGATCAGAAAGTGTACGGGTTTTAGCGAATTTAGTGTATGGTAGCTATAACCCATACACTAACGTCGATATTAATGTTGTAATATTTCCAAATCCAATTACCAGTGTATCAAAGCGGATATAATTTCAGATGTTTCGACACTAAATTTTACTTTTCCGGTTACGTTTTATTTCGTAAAATTTTGTGAGGGAAAGTTGTTTTCTGAAGTACTAGCTGAGTATTATCACGTATCAATTTTAGCGAAATTCCTTTATTTTATGAGCCCAAAAAGTATAAGCGGTATTTATCTGGAATTTGCCATATTAACAATTTCAATGAAAACTGTGTGCTTTCGCAATAAAACGACTTATTACTTACCTTGACAACTTGTAAATTAGTGTGTTACGCTTCAGTGGTAGCTATTTCCCGTGTACAGATGATACACAGTGATATTAGGTCAAATTATGGGTTATTTTAGGCAGCATGTCTTGATGAACCTTAACGGTTTCACTGCCCACCATTCGTGAGCTCCTATGTTCACCCGTGGTTGTTTTAGTGGGGTCCATGTTGGTCATCTGCTTAGCTTTTTTCTGTGTTTTGATGTGGTAATTTTTTGTGGGCTTGTTTTGGTCCTGTGGCTTGTGTGCCTATTGTTGTCAGTGTCTGAAGATTGTCCATTCTTGATTGCACCTTCGGTTTTCTCTAACTTTTATTTAAAAATAAATCTTGATAGAATCTGTGGTTGCTGTTGAACGCCAAGTGAGCATTTTGTCAACAATATCATTGCGAAAACAAGTTACTTTTGATGAGATGATGAGTATGTAGACAAACAAAGGGAACCAACGATCTATGTAGAAGACAGGCACCTAATTTCTTTCGATTTTGAGCGTATCTGTTCAAGGTTATTCCAGAAACGCGTCATGCGCACTAAATTTGATATCCACTTTTTTATTCGGATACAATATCCTAACTGATAGCCAACAAGCGTTTGTTCTACTCCTTAGTGTTGTGTGCTTATCGGGAAAGCAAAAAATACAAAATGTTTAGTTTTTGGTTTGATCCGACCCGAGAATAAATTAAGAAATAAAAACGAAGAAATGAAATTTAGTGAACATGACGCGTTTCTGGAATAACCTTCATCAGGTACGCTCAAAGTCGAGAGGTTGGGAAACCAAATAATTTAAAACATTTTGGGAGCAAGGAAACCAAAGGGCCTAAACAGGATAGCCAATATCGGCTATGGTCACCTATGCCTGAGGGAGGAGAACCTTAGTTTTAGTTATAATCACATTATTTAGCAACTGTAAATAGTAAGAAAAGTTTGAA
>MJUT01054408.1:0-10531 GCA_002080005.1 Gigantidas platifrons | reverse complement strand
TGATACACAGGGTGATAGTAAATCAGAAAAAACAGGGAAAGAGGATGGTAAGCAATTAACAAAAGGTAGAAGTGAGGAAGAAGCCGATATGAAACGTTTTCCGCCTCCAATACCAACAAAACCAGACCAGTTTGTTAAAAAAGGGAAACAACTTTCTGAATCGAATGTCCTTTCAGAATCTAAAGGGCCACCAATCCCTAAAAGGAATTCAATAATTCCACAAGAAATAGAAAAAGAAACCGTTCCTGGTAATGCCAGTAAGGGTCGTGATAAAATCGGTTCTGCAAATGTTGGTAGAGCTCTTCCACTCCCAGTGAAACCAGTAGAACCAGTAACTGAGTACCCCGGTACACAACAACCAATGACTTCATCATTACAGTCATGCAAAAGTGGAGAAGCGGATATTGTAGTTGATGTGAAGTCATTGAATATGGAGGACGTCAGCGACTGGATGAAGAAATTGAAACTTGAGAAATATGCTGATCTTTTTCTTGAAAATCAAGTAGACGGTTTTCTCTTGATGCAACTGGATAAACAAATGTTGAAGGACGATTTTGGAATGAGAGATTTTGACATTATGAAACTTATGACATTTGCAAAATCTGGACATGTTCCGAAATCAAGGGGAGGAGACTTGTGACGTTGTAGTTAACTCATAGTAGGCTATATTGGTCTATCTTTCATTAATAACTATGAAAGTATTTAGTATTATGACGGTGTCGATAAAGACGTCAATTTTTCAAATTTCAAACTGATTTTAAAAAGACCACAGTACTGTAGGCAATGTCGGTCTTCCTACCATTGAATTCATATGCTGTATATACAAACACCAATGTCTTTTTGGAAAACACACACACTGCATACTATGTCCTATGATATTTTTAAGATGTCTAAAATATGTCGTGTTATATTCCTTTTTTATGAAAAACATTGTTAATAGGGAAGGTTGTAACATTTAACAAATATACTGTCACATCAAAGTACATGTTTACGAAAATGCCGAAGTGTCCATTAAACGCTTATCATAAAACATTAACAATTTGGGTGGTTTCTGGTGTTCAATGCCACTTTCAACAATAATTTAGTTATATTGTGGCGATCATTTTTTATTGATGGAGAAAACCTAACAATTTGCAGGCCAATACAACAGTTCTTTCATTACATTCATGGACCAAACATATTAATTATAACGGTCCACAGGGATTGACACCTGTTTTTTTCTTGCAGTAGTCCAAGGACTAGTGGCTACAAAATATTTGGTAGTCCCCAGGAATATTTAGTAGTCCCCCATTTTTATGAAGACTTAAAATAGTTATCCTTTCAATAATTTGAATGACTGGACTGATTTTCGAAACTCATGAGGTCTACATGACGATGATGACATGTGTGCCAACAAAAATGATATCAATTTTTATAGTTTTGTTTTAAATTTTATATGTATACATGTACAAATGTATATTATCATAAATAACTTGTTGTTATTGTATTAAATTGCTTAAAAAGTTTGTTTGTGTTTGCCATTTCAACTGCCAAGAATCAGCATTTAAACTTGGACTACAAAGATGCATGCATTAAACAGTTTGTTGACTAGAACATAAACATTTATTCAAATTTAAAAAAAACAACATTTGACTGATTTAATCACTGTTATAGTCACTGAAATCATTACAGAGTTTCTGCTACAATTTTACAAGCACAGGACAACTGTCCAATATAAGACCATTTCTATCAGACAATTTGTCCTAAGTAATTTTGTGTTATCAGACAGACAAATTGAGGATGACAAAGTGATCCTAACCTAAGGAGGGGGGAGGGGGTTACCACCCCAATAAAATTTTGAAAAATTAGACCCCAAATCCTGCATTCTGGGGGTCTGCCAGTGTTCAAATCTGTTCAAAAAACCGACTTTTTTTTACCAGGTCAAACAAAAAAGTTGTAAATTTCAAAGAAATTAATTTGTATACCGAGTGTACAAACCAGGAATTCACAACACAAAATGAAATGGGGAAATACAGAGCACTGGCGATCAAAAGATTTTTTGTACAACACACTGGTTGGTTAAGTTTGTTACGTTTATTAAATTCAACTTCAGTGTACGAATGTTCTAACCTGTTACAGTCAACTCCACCTATTCGAATATCGTATAATTAGAATATTGTTGATAATCGAATATTCTTGCAAAACACCAAATCATTTATTGAGTTTTAAAGGAAAAAAACCTCTGTTTATTTGCATATCGGATAAGCGCATATACCGGGTATTTGAATGGAAAAATTCAGGTAAAAAGTTGGCAAACTTCGTTCGTAATAAACGGAATATTCTTCTACATTTTGGACAGGAAGTGCAGCTTTGGAAGTTTACATGTCCAGATTGGAAGAGTTCACATACTCCATTGTTGTATTTTTTATTCAATAAAATTGTTCTTGATTTTCTATTTTATTAGTGGTATTTATTTATTTCTTGATAGCGTCACATGTTTTGTTAGTTATGCCAAGGATTTATATAGTAGGACTATATAAATCCTTGGTTATGCATGTTGTTTGTTGACATCGTGATTTTAGTTACATTTTGATCTCGGAGGGAAATTTAAATGTATAACAAGCTTGCTTGTTGTGTTTATCCTTTTTAAAGAAAATAATGTCATTATTCCTACAATGTAGTGTCAAATTTATAAGTTTTCAACCGTATTTTTTTTATATCGCATACCGTGTTGTTTACATCCGCCATTTTGTTTATATTCACATGACATGATTGACAAGGGCATGTTACATAAGTCTCTAATCCATTCATACGCTTTGCTAATAAATGATATTTTCATTACAATAGTTTATTTTTGTTAATAAAATAGGCGAATTATTAGAATGAAATGATTAAAATTGATTGCTAAAATTGTTTGATATTAAATGCCCGGATGATCGGATAAGAGCATAGCATTCGGGTCATCGAGGGGTCATGTAGTCTCGTGTTATAAATAATATTTTCAAATACAACTTGTTCCCTTCAATATCGATACTTTCTAACACGCGTTAAATTTATCTAGGGAACCAGTCAACATACGTTTGTAACACGTGCTACGATTGGCCTTGCGCTTTGTACTGTAACTAATGAAATTGGACGTAATTGTTGAAAACAGAAGGACATTTTATTGATAGTATTGGGAATAACTGGACTAATAACAGACAAAATACATTTACCACGGGAAATAATAACTTTAGCTGCCGTCGTAAACACTATCCAGACTAAAAACATCGCTGCTGGTCTGATTGCATTAAAATTCCATCGGTCAATTTGTCACAAGTCAGCAAAAATAATCGGTCATAATGTCAGCTTGACCAAAAAATATTCGGTCATTTTGATTTATTTTCGGCCAATGGCCGATGACCGATGGCAATCTGAAACCCTGCATTATCATTCATGTATTATTGTCATTATCATCAAACTTGTCTGCATAGGAGTAAAGATTTAAACTGTCAACAAATTTAGAATACATTTTTCTTTGTCTGTCCTTCAAATAGTCCCTATTTTCGGTTTAATCATTAGAGTAGTAATAGAGGATCTTCCATAGATGCTTCTTACCAACTTTCATATTATTTGTCTGAGGGGTTTCCGAGGAGAAGATTAAAATGTGAAAAGTTAACGGACGCCAAGTAATGGCAAAAGCTCACAATGCCTTTGGCAAGGTGAGCTAAAAACAACATACATGTATCACCTCCACATAGAAAATTGAAAAAAATAATATGGGGAAGAATTAGATACCAAGAAGTAGACATAGATGCATCTCATTCTGAAACAATGATTTACATCATTACATGTAGATAAGATTGTAATCCAAAGGTTTCCAGAACTTGTCAAGACCTTCAATAAGGCTGAAATTTACCACTGCTTATGATCTGAATCAAGCTTTACATGGGGGCCTGGGTGGCTCAATGAGTTCGCTGGATCTAACAACTCATACAAGCCTATCACCAATATGGATTGGGTTCGCACCCGGCTTTGTAAATTACAAAAAAGGCTGCACTCGACTTAAGTGATAAAGTTTACCAGTTGCTTGCCTGTGGTCGATGGTTCTCTCCGGGTACTCCAGCTTCCTCTACCACTAAAACTGGTCGCCATGATATAGATGAAATATTGTTGAAAGTGGCGTTAAAACTCCAAAAAAATCAAATCAATCAATCAGCTTATACATGTAATGTCCCAAAGAAAAAACTGCAGATTTCAGGAGAAACATCCAATCTAGAAAAGAAGAGATACATCTGATGGATTATACTAATCCCCTCTCTAGAGTGAGGCGGCAATAAACAATAAATTTTGAATGTTCGACATCCAGTAACAAAGGTTCATACTTCCGACATATCTTGCAATACATTCTGCCCTCGCCGTGACTTTGTAACTTGTGTCTTGTAAGTTACAAAGCTTACAAATTGTAACATGATACTCCAACCATTCGAACAATTTCAGCCAATGAGACTTAAATTCTCGAACTTGAACAGTTCTATCATATTCCTGTTTCCTTTGTTTTACTTCCTAGTCAGTTTTTTTACACTTTTTCGTTGACCGACCAGCGTAATTTGTAAGAAATTTCTCCATTTCATTTGGAAAAAAACTACGGGAAATGCAGACGCCATTTTAAAATTGAGTAAAAGTGTTGACCGAAAATATTACAACGGCCGTTAATAACACAGTTTCTCTAATCGTCGGAAAAAAATGTCCATTTCGTTCATATCTTTCAATACCTAATTGCAATACCTAAAATTAAGTGAAATTCGGCATATCATTTTCGTATTGCCCTTCAAAAAAAAACAATTTTTTTTCACAAAAGTTATGTTATACCGCTTTGCTTTTAAATTTAATTTATTGATACATCCAAAAACCATACCGGCCAATCACGATTCATCAAACAGTCAAACAACAAAAATCAATAGGAAATATTATTTCTATTTATAGAGTTTAAAATTAGAATGGAAAACACGTAAATAAAAGAAATTCCAGAACGACGACACGGCTGAAAACTGGCACCTATTCTTATGACCATTGTTAATCATTTAAGTATCAAAAATTTACTAGTCCGGCGGACTACTTATACGGAAAATTTAAGTCATCCCCAGCCAGTTTCAGTCGCCTCGGGCGATCGGACTAGCGGAGATGTCGATGCCTGGTCCAGTATATATACAATCGGAATATTATGTTAAAGTTTACCAAAGTTACCCCCTGCGGCATATATGACTTTAGTATATTGTGGCTATCATCCTGTTTAATAGTATACTGTGGCTATCATCCTGTTTAATAGTATACTGTGGCTATCATCCTGTTTAATAATATACTGTGGCTATCATCCTGTTTAATAGTATATTGTGGCTATCATCCTGTTTAATAATATACTGTGGCTATCATCCTGTTTAATAGTATATTGTGGCTATCATCCTGTTTAATAGTATATTGTGGCTATCATCCTGTTTAATAGTATATTGTGGCTATCATTCTGTATAATAGTATATTGCGGCTATCATCCTGTTTAATAGTATATTGTGGCTATCATCCTGATTAATATTATATTGTGGCTATCATCCTGTTTAATAGTTTATTGTGTCTATCATCCTGTTTAATAGTATATTGTGGCTATCAGCCTGTTTAATAGTATATTGTGGCTATCAGCCTGTTTAATAGTATATTGTGTCTATCATCCTGTTTAATAATATACTGTGGCTATCATCCTGTTTAATAGTATATTGTGGCTATCATCCTGTTTAATAGTATATTGTGGCTATCATCCTGTTTAATAGTATATTGTGGCTATCATCCTGTATAATAGTATATTGCGGCTATCATCCTGTTTAATAGTATATTGTGGCTATCATCCTGTTTAATAGTATATTGTGGCTATCATCCTGTTTAATAGTATATTGTGTCTATCATCCTGTTTAATAGTATATTGTGGCTATCAGCCTGTTTAATAGTATATTGTGGCTATCATCCTGTTTAATGGTATATTGTGGCTATCATCCTGTTTAATCCCTTTAGTTTTCTTGCCCCCAAAAGACTTATAGATTATTTGGTTCTGCAAGTATTTGACCTTGAGCTTACCTGGAGAAGATTATTCCAGATTCGCTTCATGTGCACTTGTTTAGATATTTACTTTTTTACTTTTAATGTAATTTGATTGTTATCTATGTACGAATGCTTCATTGTGGTATAGAATAATTAAGGGTAATAACAAAATTACAGAACTCCGAACAATCGTCTAAAGGGAAGGTCAAAACTCATAAGTATATAACCAAACAAAATCAGTCAACAACCAGAAAACTATGAAAACCGTAATGACCCTGACTTGGTACAGGCATTTCCAAAGAAATGGTGGGTTGAATAAGATTTTAAGGCACCCCCGCTTTCATTATGGTTCAAAGGTTCCTGCTGTCACTATTACAGTATTTATAACAATACTGGAACAAGATAGGTAAAATAGTAGTCAACGCAGTACTAAATTCAATTACATAGCTACCTTTATCCAGTTTTAAAACACTTGTAATGTTTCTTATTATCGAAGAAATGAAGCAGGCAATGATCCAAACACAGTTTTGGTGCCTATTTAAGTCCATTCTAAACTTGGGTGAACACATCAAACCTCTTTACCATGTGTTAAGACTGTCACTGTCACATATGTGTTTGAAGCAGGTGCACAGCTAAGGCTTGAAGTAGGTACACAGCTAAGGTTTGAAGTAGGTACACAGCTAAGGCTTGAAGTAGGTACACAGCTAAGGTTTGAAGTAGGTACACAGCTAAGGTTTGAAGTAGGTACACAGCTAAGGCTTGAAGTAGGTACACAGCTAAGGCTTGAAGTAGGTACACAGCTATGGCTTGAAGTATGGAAACAGCTAAGGCTTGAAGTAGGTACATAGCTAAGGTTTTAAGTAGGTACACAGCTAAGGTTTGAAGTAGGTACACAGCTAAGGCTTGAAGCAATATTGAAGAACAATTTTGACTGTAACCACGCCTGTACGGTTTAGCGTGCTATTTTAAAAAAGCTTCAAATTCGAAAATTCTTAACTTCTAAATACCTTGAAAAAGCTAATGTGTTCTAGCAAGGATCAATTGAACGCTTGCCTCAAGAAATGGTGTCAAACAATATTGTTATTTAGGAAACGGTGAACAGGAAACAAAAGTAAACACATGTAAATTAGCGCAGAACCAAGATTTTTCAAAACGGAAGTTTCTAGGCATTATGTCAACATATTTGTTCATTTCTCCCTAGAATATTTTGCCATTTGCCAGGTAAGAGGATTGTCTACCTCCGGATTACCCCCCCCCCCCGTTTTGATCTGTCACTGTACATAGCCATAGTGAACAAGCGTCTTAGTGAAAGTAATTTCTCTTAGCAGGAATAAATAGCTATTCATTGGTACCAGTGATATTAAGGGTGTAGGCCTGGGGTATGGGAGATAACTCTATTTTCAGTGTCTTCGTAAATATATGATCATTTGTGCGTTTGAAAATCCCCCCTCAATTCCAAGCTTCTTGGTGACAAAGATTGTTTACATTGGATA
The DNA here is from genome assembly GCA_002080005.1 of Gigantidas platifrons. Classification (NCBI taxonomy): domain Eukaryota; kingdom Metazoa; phylum Mollusca; class Bivalvia; order Mytilida; family Modiolidae; genus Gigantidas; species Gigantidas platifrons. The sequence goes on along the minus strand of MJUT01054408.1, from coordinate 2,993 downwards.
TGGCCAGTTAAAAAAATGACTTTACCTTTCCATAGCTGTACTCCTTGTATTTTTATTTCTTATTGCTGCTTATGCCAGTGTCAGGCAGTGTGTTATTATTATATGCCAGTGCCCACAAAATTTCATTGACATTCTATTTCAGAAAAAATTTTCATCGAAATATGTTGTCAAAAATTTGTGTGGCAACCTTTTTCTATTTAATTTCAAGGTTTGTTAAAAAAAAAATTAAACATATACACCAGAATCTTAAATATTAAGAAGCTAGTATTGAGCAAATTCATTTTATGGTAGTAAAAAAAAATAGAAAGCTATGTTTGGTAAACAATTGTAATATCTGATCCTTTCTTATACCGCTGCCCCCTTCTCCTAAGACAACTAAAGAATAACCAGAATCAAACGAATACAACTGGAGCACATAATTTGAAGGAATTAAACAATACCGATGGGTGGCTGTCTGTGGGTTTTTTTTGGGGGGGGGGGTTGTTGTAATGAAGTAGAGTCACCCTCAAACCACCCCTCCCCAGCCAACCTGAAAATAAAAAAGACAAATGCAGTCATTTGGTAATTTGGACATCCACTGTGTCAATTATAAGAATTTATAAGCTTTTTGTTATTGGTAACTAGTTATTTTTTATCTCACAAAGAAACTAGCAAAGGATGGGTGGGTGATAACTTTCCTTGACAATTTCATTTTTTTCTGGGTGCCATCCATTAAAACATAAATGTAAATATTTTAAAAATCTGACGGTAAAAGTTTGCAAAATTTAATGCAATAATGTCTATATGTCTATTCTTCAGTGTGACATTTTTGGGTGGAAATTAATTGACAGGAATATTTTTAATCCGATTTTTAATACCAGAATGGTCCTCAGGGCATCTCCCCTTTTTTGCAGTTTCCACTTTTTTGCACGTGATTATTTCCAAACAGGATATTCAGATATGCTAGATATTTCATATTTATTCAACAACAACACTCTCAAGTGTATTAAAGCCAAAATATTACCTTTCAATCAGAAATAAATGTGCATATCTATTAGAATCTTCCGAAATTAGTATTACCATCTGGCGTCAAGAATACCCTCAAAATTGCTATATTTAGGATGTGCTATGGAGAAAACGGTACGGCGAATTTTTTTTTTTAAACTTTGGCAGATAATGTATTTAGACATAACTATTCCATGATGCAAATTTTAAAATAATTGAATGATGGAAAATTTTTAGGGTAACCCAGGTCTACACCCTTAAGTCTGATATTACCGGTATTGGTTTCACAGTGTACTAGTGACCTAATACGATATATACAGGTTCAATAAATTTCATTTGGGGCGAGAGCGAAGTTTGTAAGAGGTAATATAAACATACTGCCCTTGGATGAAGGTGTTAGGGTAGATTAACACACGAGGGAAAAAAATATAACCCGAGACGAAGTCGAGGGTGATAATTTTTTCACATAGTGTGTTAATCACCCTAACACCTTCATCCAAGGGCAGTATGTTTTTTTTTATTATACTGAATGCCTAATGATTCAAGTGTGCATTATGCTATTGGGATAATTGTTAAAAAATAAAAAGTCATAAATTAAGATAGTTTACTTACATTAACAACAACAAAACATCAAATAGCAACAAATTTAACAAGATAATAACATAATGTTTATAACAATTAATGTAGAATGTTACTTGTATATTTTGATAAATATTATCACATGTTTGCTTCTATATTCGGACTATTGCATAACTAATTTTCAAGGCAATGTATTCTTTCTCATTTTGAAAAAAAAAAATGAAAATTTACAGTGCAGTTGTTGTTTGAAATGTTTGGCATTAAATTTTAATACCGTTCAATACGTAAAATTCTTAAATTCAATATTGTAATTAAAAATATATCATTCTTGCATATTCATGCTCTAAAAATCGCACGAATTAAAATTTCGCGAAATGTTTTTGACGAATTTGGAACATTAATAACATGACGTCATATGAAGACTTCCAGTTTAAAACGTAAAGATCAGGCGTCATTTGGCTTCGTGTACGCTTCAATTTATTTAATTAATTCAGAGATATTATCCTCCGTAATGTCAACAAACGCAATGGCGAGCGCTTGACGGTTTGCTGTCGTCTGGTGATAACGGAAATGATGAAGAAATAAGAATCGGTAAACCTCGGCCGGAGCGGGTGTTAATTTGTCTGGATCGGCAAACTTCGGGCTCAGCGGGTGTTAATTTTAGGCATTAACACCCGTTGCTAATATTATCACATGTTACTAGGGATGGACGGGGCTTATGAAAGGTTAGTGAAAATTAACAAATGCCGCTTATCCAATGAAATGAATGGATAATGTAAGAAATTTGCATAAAGTATAATAAACGTGTAATGTGACCATTAAGAACTATATATTAACATATTATCAGATTATAGAAGATTATCAGAATTTGGAGATTATATACAAAAATCCTTTTTTTTTTTTAATATAACTCGTTGTTCGATATATATTACACGTACTATGTTTATATTTATGTACATGTATCATTTTGACCATATCAGTTAGTTTTTTTTAATGACGTCATTAGAAACAATGTACAATGTATTATGCAAACAAATTATAGTATTATTAACTTGAATTATACAGCTTGCGGCACATCATCCCAATAGTTCAATATAGACGTCCCTCTCTTATATGATCATTCAATTTGCAATGAAAAGGTGGTACTTCGAAAGAGGAGGGTTCAAATGAAGAATATGGCCCTGGCCCATAAAACTAGTTTAACACCGCCACTTTTTATTGAAGTGCCCGTATGTACCAAGCCAGGAATATAAGAGGTCACGTGTGTTAGTGATGTCGATTTTGTCTCTGTATGTACCAAGCCAGGAATGTAAGAGGTCACGTGTGTTAGTGATGTCGATTTTGACTCTGTATGTACCAAGCCAGGAATGTAAGAGGTCACGTGTGTTAGTGATGTCGATTTTGTCTCTGAATGTACCAAGCCAGGAATG
>MJUT01054407.1:67137-106532 GCA_002080005.1 Gigantidas platifrons | reverse complement strand
CCTGTACCAAGTCAGGACCATTGCAGTTTTCCAGTTTCCCGGTTGTTGACTGATTTTGTCTGTTTATTGATTTATGAGTTTTGAATTTCCCTTTGGAAGATTGCTCTGTGTTCGGTAATTTTGTTATTACCCTTATTTACTTACTTGTAATAGCGATTGCATAGAACCAAATAAACTACACGATAAGAGTGGTGTTACCTTGTATTAGCCATTGAATAGAACTAAATAAACTACACGATGAAAGTGGTGTTACCTTGTAATAGCGATTGCATAGAACCAAATAAACTACACGATGAGAGTGGTGTTACCTTGTATTAGCGATTGCATAGAACCAAATATACTACACGATGAGAGTGGTGTTACCTTGTAATAGCGATTGCATAGAACCAAATAAACTACACGATGAGAGTGGTGTTACCTTGTAATAGCGATTGCATAGAACCAAATAAACTACACGATGAGAGTGGTGTTACCTTGTAATAGCGATTGAATAGGACTAAATAAACTACACGATGAGAGTGGTGTTACCTTGTATTAGCGATTGAATAGGACTAAATAAACTACACGATGAGAGTGGTGTTACCTTGTAATAGCGATTGCATAGAACCAAATAAACTACACGATAAGAGTGGTGATCTATAAGTTCTAGTACCAGGGGAATTCGGTAGTCCGAGCCGCTGCAATGTACTGTTAATTCTACAGTTTAAAGAATCTGAAATAAAATGTATAAGTTAAAAATCTTTTTTTTTTTTAAATGGACGAATGTGTCAACAGGACATCTCTACCAGCTTAAGTAAATAGAGGTAATGCACATTGCGTAAAAACAAAATGCAATACGTTGGGCCAAGGGAAGCTGAAGTTAGAGCTTTAAAACCTAAAATTTGCCATTTTTCAAGTAACTAAGGGTTAGGTTTATGGTGTTTAATGCTACTTTCTACTTTCTGATTCAATCCAGGTCTTTATTAGTATAGAAGGTTCTTAGTTTATAACATACTGACTATTGGTGATATTTGTACCTTGTATTGGTGATTGTATAAGACTAAATAAGCTGGATGATAGGAGTGGTGATCTATTACCAGGGTGAGTCGGTACTCCGGGCAGCTGCAATGCACTGTTACTACAGTTGAAAGAATCTGAAATAAAATGTATAAGTTAAAAATCATTTTTTTTTAAATGGATGAATGTGAAGTTAGAGCTTTAAAACCTAAAATTTGCCATTTTTCAAGTAACTAAGGATTAGGTTTATGGTGTTTAATGCCACTGTCAACAATATTTCAGTTATATCATGGCGGACAGTTGTATTAGTAGAGGATACATGAGTACCCGGAGAGAACCACCGATCATTCCATTTTCGGATTCTGATTATACCTTTAGTATCTTCAAACTTTTCTTTCTTTTTCAATATTTCCAACTGAATATTATTGAATTACAACTATGTGGCAGAAAATGTGAACTATCAACGGTTGGAAGGCCACATACATATTGTGTTGATTATTTTGTTGTTAAAACATTACATTGATATAGATGTTATGATTGATCAAAAGTATTACTGTTACAAAGTGGTACATATAACTGATTATCACATGAAATGTGTGGCTGCCAAGCATTGTACATACGGAATGTCAGACATTTGGCAACTCACAGACACCGACTGTGAAAAGTGTAGGTAAAGACACCTTTCAAACATTTCGTCGGTCAAAATATTTATCCGCGACTTGACAGGTATAGATATTAAAACTATTATATATATCGTTAGTAAATATACAATGAAATTATAAGACTTGGATATATTATCTAGTTTTCCATTATAACCTTAGATAATGTATTGTATATAATATATAATAGAGATTAGTGCTGGGTTCTGTCAGCCATTTATCAGCTATAAGTATATTGTGGGTACCAGAGAGAATGAGTGAGGAAAGCTCTGAAAGTTAAACCGAGTATGAAACTGGAAATACGTTAGTGGTGTTAGACTTGTATCTACAAGTCAGCGACTTTAACCACTCTGTCGTCATGTACCCGTAGGGGATAGATGACAGATGGCTTGAATAATACTCTGTTTAACAAGCATCGACGGAAATGCGTTCCAGCTTCTCAGTGTAGCCTGCTGTAGACCATTGATTGTCCATTTGTTTTTTCCTTTTTGTCAGTGTGTATTGTCTTCTTCGATTTACGGCTTCATATTACTCCTGTGGCATCTTCAAACTTTGTTCAGCTAAAGTGATCATTGTACATTATTAATAATAACTTGAAATTAATGTCAATGACGATGCAATATCGTATCATTGCTCAGCACATTTCGTAGGAGGCAGCCATTTAAACCAAAAACATGTTTTGATATTATGCAGTGACGTTACTAGATCCCATAGCAAAGACAAAACGCTAACTATCGTCGGAAATAAACTACACTCATTGTATGATATCTTATCACTCTGTAAATAAAACAGAACTTGCAAGTATAATGCATTGACTGTTTATAGTTTTCTTCCTACACTATCATCTTACTAAGAGGTGAGATTTGGGCCCATAAAACTAGTTAAACCTCGGCATCGTACCAAATCAGAAAGTGTGCTGGCGTGTATTTGTATGTTAATGGTATCGATTTTGTCTCTACGATTTTTCTGTTGAATTTTGGAAATATTTCGACAGTGACATTTTCTGTTTTTTTCTTTTTATTGCAACGACAAAATGCATTTGAGATACCTTGCATCTTCCAATTCCATCACAAAGTAGTTTCGTCATTATTCGAGTTATCAATGACATTGAATAAAATGGTATAGGTATCTCTATTTCTCTGAAGCTGACTAGTAGACTGGTAATATAATAACATTTTCAGAAGAGTTGTGATCTCGAGCACCGATAATGAACCAATGTCTTATTTATATACACTTGTGGTCCTACAGTAATTTACAAATATTAAGTCATAACCATTAATGGTGACACTATCATAGATATTTTGATGGATGTTTGCTTAGATCGACGGAAGTAAGAGATTGTGATAATTCATAGGTCGTAAGCGATAATGCTAACGAACTGTTCACTTGGCGATTACTTAAGGTTTTTTCGTTTGTATAAAAGCGTACTATCCTAAACAAGGGATACCAATTATTTGCAATTGAACAGAATGACTTGTGTACTTGAATAGGCCTACACGAGCCTGAAGTAGACTTCTCTTTCTAAAATGTTGTACCCTACAGCGAAAACTAGGTATCATTTTTTTTAGCTAGCCCTAAATTGTCATTTGGTATTGGTTATTGATCCACAAAATTACTCAACCAAAAACCTTCATTCAAGCTGTAATAATAAAAACGTCCACAACATCAGAACCATTTAAAGATTATGTTCTGTTAAATTTTAAAATTGACATGAACAATGACTTTTTTTTACCATGTTCTTATCAATTCTGAACATGTTGCAATAAAGAACACAGAATCATATACAACACTACCGTGTTCTATACTTGTTATTGATATCTTTAAGCTAATTGTTCCTTTTCACCATGTCTTCAAATATATATTTTACTTCATCAAATGTAACAATATCTGACTGTACTGATAAGCCAATGTTCTATTGCTATGTGTAATATTATTATTCATTTCTTGACAGAAACATTGAATGAGCTTGAAATTAATGTGATCTATAATATGTTCTCAAATTATCCCACATACCGTTTGAGTGATAGTATACAAGGAACGATCCAACTTATCTGTGTGATTTTGAAAACAAATAATTATTAAACGTTGTTCATGTTTTTAATCTTGAGGTCATTTGATATTATTTGGAATAAACAGATAAGACGCATAAGGATATGAAATTGAATTTCTGAATGATAAAACGACTAGCTTTTGTATTCTGTATTTTGATATGTAGAGCCTATACTTGGCTAGGTGAACAAGAATATGACCTATCGTATACACGGCGCCCACCATATTTACGATGTGTATTAAATATATAAACACGTTTGGGAAGAAACCCAAATGACTGTTTTGTTTTTACACAGTTACACGATCTTTTGTATATAGAAGACATATACATCTTCATCCGCCTAGCCAGTGATGATTGCAACGTCCGATTGTAGACCTACCTAAAGTGAGAAGTCATTATTTACATGCATGCCAACTTCTTCACCTAAATATCCAAATGGGTGCCTAATTTGTTATAAAATTATTACGATCTTTTGCATGTAGAAGACACATACATCTTAGTTATACCCGCTATAGACAGTGATAATTAAACCATCCGACAGTAGACATACCTAAAATGAGAATATATAATCTACAAGCATACAAACTTACTCTTCATAAATTTAACTGGCAATATAGTTAGGTTGACGTTAAACAATCAAGCAACCATTGAATTATATAGCTATCTAATGATATTTTAAATAGTGCAGAATCTTAACTACTTACCTTTCACTACATATTACAAATAAAGAAAAATGATTAAAATGTTTTATATTGTGTATGAAGCACGTTTTCTTCAACAGTGTTAATACCTGATAAATTTAATCTAACCACGGTTTCAATGTGCAATCAATTTCATGATATTAGTATAATAGTGGTAATTAATGTTTTCCTTAGATACTTGTCATTTCATATTAACAAGAGTTGAGTCACTAGTAGTCCAATAGTAACACGAGTTGTGTCACTAGTGGTCCAATAGTAACACGAGGTGTCACTAGTAGTCCAATAGTAACACGAATTGTCACTAGTAGTCCAATAGTAACACGAGTTGTCACAAGTGGTCAAATAGAAACACAAGTTGTCACTAGTGAGTCCAGCAACTGCGTTCATCCCCACTTTTTGGAGGGATTTGTGTTGCACAATCTAATTTGTTGTGTAGTGGTTTGTAGATCAATGTTTGCCCTTTTTCTGTATTGTCTGTTCGTCTTTGGTTACGTCTTCTGATTACCCCTTTTTGGTATCTTCAAACATTTCGTACGTTTGTCTTATTTCACCATTAAAAGCAATCTGCATTGATGCAGGTGCCCGGGTGGCTCAATGAGTTAGGCAGTTGGATTACCGTACAACTCATGATCATACAAGCCTATCACCAATACGGCGTGGGTTCGCGCCCGGCTTTGTAAATTACAAAAAAGAGTGCACTCGATTCGCAGCCGCAAGTGATAAAGTTTACCAGTTGCTTGCCCATGGTCGGTGGTTCTCTCCGGCTTCTGCCACCACTAAAACTGGTCACCATGATATAGCTGAAATATTGCTGAAAGTGGCGTTACACCCCAGAAATCCCTATCATCATCATTGAGGCAGTATTTATACCTAGCACATACTATATATATATATATATTTGTTTGTACTGTTAATGACTTCTACTCAATTATCTTGGGACTAATTTAAGTTTCAAAAAGATAAAATAGCAGACTAAGATAAAATGTTAGCTCTCGTTATCATACCATACATTCCTCGGTATATTCCAAACTTATACCAGAATAATGAAGTCTGTCGTATATTATATTATGTTTTATTTTGATAGTTTCTGTGAAAATTGCAATAAATGTTTAAACTATTAATTTGTGATGATATAATTCCTAACGAAACTGTTTTTCATCATTCAGTGCAGATTTGATAAAAGAACAAAACTTTTTTCATATAAATATATTCGGTTCAGTGGTCTAGATAATTAGTCTAATGTCTTTTGAAAGAAACAAAAATGATTTAATTAAGTTCTCAACTTAAGTAGAAAATTCACAATGAAAATCAATTTGAATTTACTTTTGTGACAGGACAACTGCCATTTCTAATTATAAATACTTTAGAAATATGTTTGATTTTACTCTCTCACAAGTATGCAGATTTTCCGTTTATACCTTAACAACATTTAATGTAACCTCCTTCAGATATACATTATATATTATCAGCCTCGCTGTCACCGTACAATTGATTCACTACCTTTTAAGTGTCAATGTCTCCCATTTTAAGACTGATAATATTTTTGCACGAACGTGATTGCATAAAATTGTATTGTTTTGTGTGCTAAACCCAATGCGTTGACCGATATAAGTTGATCTGTGTGTTTATTGATGTTTTGTGTAGCTGTAAATAACAGAATTCGGTTAACTGCTTGGAGGCGTGGCTAATTACTATAAGCTTCATTCATAATGTAGCTATTAATAAAAGAATTTGTTTTAACTGCTTGGAGGCGTGGCTAATTACTATAAACTTCATTTATAACGACGGCTTTTAAAAGATTTTCCCATACACATCGGCTGTTAAAATGGCGACTAATAGCCAATGAAAAGATCTCATTTGAGGTCAAGTTCGTACAATTGAAGTTATACACGTGTTCTCCCATCGTTAAACACAGAAGCCCGAATAAAAAATACTGTTTCAAATGAATGAATATAATCTATTATTCAACCATTATAATCAGGAATCTTGGTTTGGATCATCAATATTTGGAAATATTTAATAGTTGATATTAATATGGTTTTGGTATCTATGTGACAGCAGATCATTAATGTATAAAATCATTATTTATTTATTAACTGCAGTGCAGTTAGAACATATGTAGTAATATTTATTACGTGATGTGATAGCTTTTAAAAAATAATTAATAATGCACCACTTTAAAATTTATTTACAATAAACTAAAGTCACTTTAAAATGAATAAAATGTTATTTGCTTAAAGGGGACTATCCCTTATAGAACTATTTCATTTGAAGCTATTGCAGGAAATAAAAGCAATGATGAGAAAAGTTTTAAGACACCAAAAGAGTAATCATAAACCCTAAATACAGAAATGACAAAGGCAAAAACAAAGGACAAACAGAGAAACAATGATATACAAAGCACTACTCGGAAAACTAAAGATTGGACAAAATGAACCCCACTAAACACCGAAGGGTACACTCAGGTGCCACGGAATGGTAAACAGTAGCATCTTCTGCTCCATTAGTGGCACCCGTCGTGTTACTCTTGATGCAGTCTTGGTGATAAGACTTCAATGACCAAATTTATCTGTCATTGTAAATAAAAAAATATAACATCATGAAGTAGATCCAACTGGTTACGATTTCACGTATATGACAAGTAGTAATTGATAAGGCGATAATATTAAAACACATTGTCATGTACTCGTGAGTTCTTGCACTTATAGCTGTAGAATCGACCAAAATGTATATAAAACACATTATGATGGTGAGAGACAAGGTGTTCAAATCTGTGTACAAATAATCATGTAATCAGTTTTTGGTATGGGATGGAAATTGACATCATAATATGTGTATCTCGTTCTTTTTACATGTATGTTCTTATTTACTATGGTGAACGGTTCATAGTCTAGAACATGTAATTATCATAAACTTCAGCCTTATTCACGGGACTGTTTGACATCGTCTTACAAACTGACAAAGGCGCCATATGACTTTCTTTCAACTAACTTCAGAGCATTTTGTTTAAATATATGTTAGTTTTGTGAAATATTCCATGACACTGAACATATTTTTAAACGTCATTTTAATTTTTATTTCAGTTCCGCTAACAATGGATTATATGTGTATACTGGACAAGAACGAAACAGACCACGGAATATCCCGAATCAACAAGGTAATATTCATTAAACCACAATATTCTAGATATAATGATTTGTCTTATTTAACTGTTTTAGTTTCGACTTGAAGCTGATTATTATATATATGGGGTGTTATAGTGGCGTTCACATTTTCTTTGTTTTGACTGTTATTTAATTATATGTTTTAGTCTTCCTTGATGTTGGCTTTATGGTATGTGTACGCATATTTCATCCATATTTGGTTTTATTGTTCATGATCCCGCTTCTTAGAACATACATTCTATAAACCAATTGAAACCCAAAAGATAAAGATGATCCAATGTATCGTTTATCGACAGAAGTAAAAATTACTAATTGAAGACTATGTTGTGACCAAATTGTATATCAGCAATAAAAGCTGTATTCCTGGACTTTATTTTGTGTATATGTACAAAATTGAATAGTCTCTCGTGTTCATTGTCATCCAGATCTTTTGTTACTAATTGCCGTATACATTTTTGTATATAATATTCTTAGCGATACCTCTGATTGTTTTGGTGTAAAATACTGTATTTTTTAGTTTAACATGTACTGATATCATTCACAGCGAATTAACAATAACAAAGTAGATAAAATTAGTCTTGATTATAAACAGGTTTCATTGTTTACTGTATAAAGTTAACCCTCTTATGTTTTACATCCCTCTGCATTCGTCAAAGAATAAACAAGGAAGCAAATTAGCAGGAAATGAAGTGTTCAATGCTTAAAATACTGGTATTCATTATATACAAACGTACATTCTAAAAAGATAATGCCATACCAATGTTTCGAACGCTGAACATGCATAATTTCAGAAATTAATTTCCGTACGTTATTGCATGTACATATAATATATGTTAATTGGTATTTTCAGTGCAGCATTATCTTTCCGGAAGACAAAAATATCTTAGTGACATTTCAAAAATAATAGTATGTTATGTAACTTGGATACCGATGTGAATAACATAGATACATATAAACAGAAGCAGAATACTTACGTAACATGATTGTAGCTCAAACCTGCCAAATCGTCTCTCTTTGATTAAAACATTCAGTTCAAAAATTGGTTTTACATCTGCAGAGACGATAATAAACGATGGATTTTCATAAAGTACTTCTTTGACGACTACTAGTATACCTATGTTGTCCCAGTATTGATAAAAATGCTGTTATAGTGAAAACCGAAACATTTTAACCGTAATGGAAGCGGGAGGTTTGGCGCCGTAAATTCTGATTCAACCCACCATTTCTTTGGAAATGCCTTTACCAAGTCAGGGCCATTGCGGTTTTCCCAGTTTTCTGGTTGTTGACTGGTTTTGTCTGTTTGTTGACTTATGAGTTTTGCCTTTCCCTTTGGAAGATTGCTCGGTGTTCGGTAATTTTGTTATTACCCTTATCATATTTACAGTACATTTGACCTTTTTCTACTTGTAATAATAGACAGATGGCAGATTGTATCGATACATCCTTCATCGTGCACGATATAAGTATAGCCATATATGTTAAATAAAAACCTAGATATTTATCTATTAAAAGTGTGTAAAAAGCGAAGTAAAATCTAAATTCCACTATGGTTACCTATGTCCTAGTGGGTGGGAGAGTCCTAATCATTTTATTATTTAAGAGCTGTACATAAACTATCTAGTAAACAATGTTTGTGCCGAAGCACTGACTACGAGGAGAATGATACTCTCCGGGACTTATAACTTATCAATAGAGCTATCGATAAGTAGATAATAACCAGACAATTTTGAAGATACCAAAGTGGTAATCAGAAGCCGTACCCCAAAAAAGGACAAGCAATATAATGACCAATAATGACCAAATAAAAAGGGACAACCAATTATCTACAAAACACTAGACAGAAAATTAAAGTCCACTTAAGACTGGTGGTGATCTCAGGTCCTCCGGAAGGGTAAACAGTTCCTATCCCAACTAGTGACATTACTACTGTTTCAGTTCAACCGCTTACTATAATTTTTCACACTGATGTTTTTGTATTTAATTCATTTTATTTTCATTTGTGACGTATTTTCGTTTCGACTGTAGAATATTATGTTGCACATCGCTTTTCCACTTTTATCTTCAAGTCTAATTTTTGTCAACTTACCTTGTAAGTTTGTATCATATTGACACAAGATATCATCATATTTGTGTCTAGCGTTGGACAGAGATTGACAATCAAGCTTCATTTTAAGGCTGTATAAATAAGTCACAAGTCATTTACCTCTAAACAATCATAATGAAAATCAAGGTTATCAATTATCAAATGTTATCAAGCAGATTCCATATCTATTTGATTTCAGATAAACATGTTAATGACATAATTATTACATGCGTTAGAAAGTAAACAGATAAAATGAGAAAACATTTATAATAAGAAAACATTTATGTAAGGAAACACTTGCGTCATAGACTAGAATCACAAATTGTGTTTATGTAATTCAATTGAAACGTTTTATTGAACGCACGGTTGTATATATGATATCAATAGAAGACAGAAATTGATCACTTAGTTGATGATAATACCTTCTTGAATTGTTTAACGCCCAATCAAACTTCATTAGCAATTATTACAGACATAAAATATGTATTGCCGTTGAAGATCCATCAAGAGGGGAGGGTTGGGATCCCATTAACCGGTTTAATGCTGCCACCTGGATTTCCAACGTCATATGTCGTGGTCTTGTTCAGTGAGGTCATTTGAGATGAGAGATGATTGTTCGTTTTGTTGATATTGGTGAAATTGATTACCATCATCAATTTTTTTTGTGTTGTCCTGTTATGTTCCTTTATGTTCTGGATTCCGTATTGTGATTTCCTTTACGATTTCCGCATAAAAAAAACGATGTTCGGTTCGTCTTTACCTCCAGTTGTTTGTAAGAGGGCGGATGTCTTATTTACGTTATTTGTGTTTGTTTGCATATAGTGGTGTCCAACACATATTGTTTTGGTTTTCTTCATCTTGTTGCCAGTTTCTCTGGATTGTCCAATTTTGATTGTCCCTTTGGTGTTTTCTGACGTTTATTTACCATGTTATGTGGCATGATTTGTTCATGTTTCAAATATTTTAGGCCATATATATTGTTTAACAGCTTAGCTCTGTTCACCTATAAAACAAATAGTGTAGATGGTGAATATCATCAATGTTTAAATGTTGATAAGGTTTAAAAATATGCATGAACAAATTCACCCGATGTTTGTACTTAAGACTGCAGAAATGTTTTACAATTTGACTACAATATACCCCTTGAACAAAAATATATTTAAAAAAACTAAACCAAAATAATTACCCAATAGTGTAAGTTACTAATAATAACAGGATATAATGCATAAAAACTGGAATAGCTAAACAATGACAATAACTTTTGGATGTTTTAATTTAAGGTAAGTTAGTGCCAATGTGTTTTCTGAAATAATGGGGTTAATAATATAACCTTCCACCAAACTGAGAGATAAATACATACTTTTAACACAAACATTGACCATTGGTTATATGTGTGCATTCAATTGTCCTTAAAGGAATAAAATAACAACTTACACTGTCTTCGTTACTCTTCGCAAATCAAAAGATTACCATTAGTTAGATTTTTTGTTGTTGTATGGTTTGTACTATTAGAAATAGCATTAATGTTTTCTGTACAAAACAACACATTGTTTGGAGAGCTGGAATATGCAAGACAAGCTACAGAGAACATGTTTGCAAAACTGGATTCCCAATATTTTAATTATGGAAATGTATCGCATGATTTGTATTTTATAAACGTTAGAGAAAACCGAAGGGGAAACCAAGAATGGAAATCCAGAGAAACTGGCAACACAAGACAAAGGGCGAAGATAAACAAAAGCCAGTCAAAACCCGTAAATGTCGTGTTAGACAAATGTGCTTAACATTAAATAACTGACATTAGACTGTCAATACAATGTCAACGTTACCCACGTTCTCTCATATTATTCTATATATAAAGAGTAATTCCTATTACAAGAATACTCTCTTTTGCTAATTCATTTCATTTGTGATGTCTATTCGTGGGTTGAATTTATTCTTAGGTATATTCTGGGAGTACTGTGTTATGTTGTGGTGACATTTCGTATCATGGTAGCTGCAGTTATGACGTCATAGACGTGTCTTAGCCTTTGACAGTGATTGCCAATCAGACTTTATTTAATGCTATATATATCGATCACAAGTTATTGACCCCTCTAACAATACTTATAAAAGTCAAGGTTAAAAGTAACTAATTTTTCAAACAGATGCATTGTCTTCTTGATCAATGACGTGAATTCCCATCCCCAAATATTATGCAAATAATGTCTAGCATTTGAATTAATTGATGATTGAACACATTTATATATGGTATTATTGATATAAGTAATTCGTTTTTGAATTTGGTTTACTTTGAATAAAATTGACTATATATAATATAGTGAGTATAACGCCTTTCCGGGATAACCTTAAATAGACAGTTACACTCAATGTCAGAATGGCAAATACTTTGTAAAATATCTGGGAGCAAAATAACGAAAGAGCCTAAATATTACATCCAAAATCAACCAAGGTTATCTATACCAGAGGGAGATAAACATTGGTGTTAATAGTAATTAATTATTTAGGAACTCGAAAAGACCAAAGGCAATATCCTTTTTCCATTCATTTAAAACGCATGTTGTGTTTATAAATACAGTAATTGATGCTATCTTTGGGTTATATAAAATCACGTCATTATGTCAATCAAATATTAAAATGGCAAGGTAAACAGCACAAACTCTTGAACGACAAGATTGAAGTTATCAAAGAGGGTAATCAGTAGCCTTAAATGGAAAAAGGACAAATAATACATGATTGATCTCGAAGATGTTTCAAATATTATTTTGCTTTCTGATACTCCTGAAACGTATTTCTATTACTATTACTGTATCACCCGTCTAGAAGTCATGACATGCCAAACATTATGTATAGCACATTGAACGTTTGGGCTTCATTTTGACACATTTATATGTATGCAGTGACACACAGTTGACAAATGTTTGAATTTCTGTGAATGTTGACATCAATCACTCTTCGATTTCCACAAATTACTTTCTTGAGCAGAAAGCAAATTTTGTAATTTGCAGACATAAAACATGTCCGTTTCACATTTGATTTATCGCTGGTAACCAGCATAGAGGTTCAATTATGTTCACTGTTGGCCAATGAGCAAAGTGAGAAGTAATAGTTCGTTTTGTTGATATTGTTGTGAATTGTTGAGCATCATATTCTTTTCATAATAATGGGGATTAATGATTATAATGTATTACGTATTTTAATACAATGTCGGTGATGTTATTATTGTAATGTGTGATTCATTTTAGTATATATCCTTCATAATAGGCTTTATGTAATATGTATGTTTCTACTCAAGATTAACAATCCTCTGTAAATCGGATATACCGAGTGCAAAACTAACTCAACAATCCAATAAAAATTATGTAATTACAATCTTTTTCATAATTGATTACTAGATATCCCATAACAATATTTCATGCATCATGGCAACCAAATTACATCAGGACGATACCTGCCACGAACATCTGAAGGATGTATTATAATCCCAGCGCCTCCGGAGAGAAAATGGCGTTTGAAGCTTAATTTTAATCAAAAATAAATGACTGTGTACATATTTTGAAACATTCCGAGAAACGTTAAAGCACCAAATATGTTCAGCTAATAAAAATTCTTTTGTCACTAAGCAGTGAAACCGTGAATACTAGGATATTGAATAAACGTAAAAATGATTGTTGATTATTGATTTATGTTCAATTAACTAAATTAAAATTAACAATACAACATGTCGGTTGTCTAACATACATTACACATGACAGTCGGTTCTCTTACATAGAATACACAGGACAGAGTATATTCTGGTATACTAAATTAAAATTAACAATACAACATGTCGGTTCTCTAACATACGATACACAGGACAGAGTATATTACTGCAGGGGCGGACACTTAATAAAAATCGCGCCGAGCGGAGGGAGGCTTGAAAATTTTTGGGGTATTTCGTGTGAAAAATCACGATTTTACGCAAAAAAGTCATATCTTTTCCAATGTTAGGGTGGGCGGGTGCGCCCCCCCCCCTTGAATATGCCCCTGGTTATATACTAAATAAAATACAAAATAGAGGGTTTTATATCCAATGCAGTTATGATTTATATACTAGTAAACAATAATATGTGATTACCATTATAAGTGACATATTTTATTAACTTCACGTAGCCTGTGTTTCTACATTGAGCAGTATTCTATATTTGACAAGTCTATAATTTCTCTTGCATATAAAGCGCCATCCGATTCCTTATATCAGAAATTACAATAATATAGTACATGTAATTCAAATATTGCATTTTTAAGATATATTTCGTCACCTATCTGTTTTCATATTTCGTATTGAACTACCCAATTCAACATATTTGTACAAGTCAGGAAATTGCTGTCAGTCGAAATTGCAGGATACAAAAATATATGTACATTGCCGACAAATATATAATTCACTTGCACATGCTGCAAAACAGGACAGTAAAGGTCGCCAAGGCTCGCTTTTCTACCTCTTTCTAATGCTCGTACAAAACAAATTTTATATGAGAACACAACCTCTGCTCGCCGACTATTAGTCCCGGAGGTGATCATCCGTCTAGTTGTCTGTGCTTCAGCACTTACTTTGTTTATTTGATATATTTATGTTTGAAATTTACAGTTGCTATAGTATAATTTATTAATACTAATGTCAATCTCCCACATCGTAGATAACCCTAGCCTATCTTGACTATTCTGTGCGGCTCTATTATTTACCTGCTCTCAAATACTTTTAATTTTTGTGACTTTCAAATATCTTGTGCGTTCCCGATGAAGGTTATTTCAGACATTCATCATGCATTCTAATTTAGATATCTAAGTTTTCAGTTATATTATTATTCTCGTCTAAGTCACTGTTTAATACATATTCACGCCCACCTTTTCACACAATATGTATATAAAGTGCACATGCACCCATGTTGATACAGTGTATGTGTTACGAATCATGGACAACACTTAATTTGTTAATAGTTAATTTATATACTTTTATTACACTTCACCGCCTACATAAAACCCTAAACATTTTCAATGTCACGGAATTTCCAATGCAGATGTGTTTTTATATTTAGTGCAAAGAGGTGAATTGGTCCTTAGTGTTTATTGTGTAATTATCCACTCGCTTTGACAGTTAATTTAATTTAGGCAACTTTCAGCTTGGTTTTTATGTTGAATTGTGTACGAATATACTTTTAAATTTTACTTGTTTACAAGATAAGAAATCTGAATGAAGTCTAGTAGAAGCCATATGTAATGATGTCTATTATAATGTATACCACTAATAAGTTAATGAAATATAATTTCCTGATCATGATGTAACAAATTCCATTAAAAGTCAGGAAAGATACTTTTCATGGTTTAATCATTCTATTCTTACTAGAATTTATCAATAACTCGTAATCCGATTGGATATCGTCGCTTATTTTACGTCATTCAAACGGAATTTATAAATCGATATTTCCGTTTACCGGACTACTTTTTCCCCCGGTCATTCCACGCGTATAAATCTACGAGCAATGATACTAACAATGATCTGCCATCTTGAAAATGTGAAATTCTACATGTCATATTTACAACAATACACAAAAATATTTAAAAAGCTTACCTTGAACACTTATTTTAGTTAAATTGTATCAAACTTGAAGCGTACACGAAGCCAAATAACGTCTAATCTTTACGTTTCAAACTGGAAGTCTTCATATGACGTCATGTTGGTTATGTTCCAAAGTCGTCAATAACATTTCGCAGATTTTTTTTTTCAGTTTACAATCATGTGTATCGTATGTCCATTGTTTGAGACTCTCCTTGGGTATTTCTTTAATAATATTTCACGTAGAAAAGAAACACGATGTCCAAGAATAAGAATTATAAGCATTAAACACTGTTTTTAGGAAATTATGTATGTATAAACTCCGGCAGCTCACTCACAAACTTTACATAAAGTCCTTCGGACTTTATTCAGTTTGTGAGTGAGTTGCCGGAGTTTATACATAGATAATTTCCTAAAAAACAGTGTTTAATCCTATAATAAATTTGTACAATAAGGGTGTTAATAAACAAATACCATGTTCATACGTCGGAAATGTCTTGTAATTTTAATAGACAATATGCACTGTGTTTTACCTGTAAATACGATTCCTGAAAGTTCTATGTATATTCTTGATATGTGCTGTTCAATAGTTAGTATGAAAGTACTACGAACGCAAATAACAAAATCAGTGAAATAGGGTGATGCGAAGGAATAAACCTTATAATATAGATTTCTGAATTACAAAATGTGATCTTGTATTTACGAGTAGCATCACTACTGATGTATTGAATTGGTCGCTGCAAGTTTATGACCTCCAAGACGAATTAGTTGATAAATATGGAATGTACTGACTCTCGTCTAATAATAGAGTAACATACAACATATTTTTCACTTTCAGTACCATATCCTACCGTATTCTAGTTAACAGAAAAGGTTGTGTGCACTTTAAAGTGATTTATTAGCCTGTTTAATATGTTAAATCCTACACAATCGGTTATCCATTGCTATCATTGGTTTGAAACCCACGCCAAGGGGAATACATCATTAGTTTTGATGTAACCAGGTTTTTAAATATCTTGCATATGAAATGAAGAACGCCAAAAAGTTTAAATGAGCTTGAACGAATAGTTCTACCAATTACTTCAATATATAAAATCTGAGAAATATATAACCGTGTTTTGTCTTGTGTAAACACCTTTCAAACATTTCACATGAACAAAGCTGCAAAAAAGTGAGAAGAACATTGGAAATCTTTCTAATTACCTAATCACATGGAATAACTATTTCTTAACATCTGTGAAAGTGAATCTGTTGCATGGTATTATGTCAAACCAATGTGTTGGCCAAGTTATGACGTCATACAAACATTACGTCTCTGCCGTTACTAACATTAAGCCCATGCGTTGTTATTACGGCTTGTTTTCAATCTAATAATGTATGATAGATGTGCAATGTATTTATAGTTTCCAGACAATAATAACTATGTTATATAAAGGAAACAACAGATGTTGCCCATGCTCTTTCCAGATATGAAATGACAAATTCGTAAACTTCTTTAGATCTGCAACGTTCGTTAGTCTCCGTATGACAAATTTTGAATAAACACCATGTGCTTAACTAGTATTGACTAAGTGTATCAGAATACTCATGTGAACGGAGATTTAATTGTCGATTCACGGGGAAAACCAACAACAAAATTTAACGAAGCAAAATTTCTTCAAATTTGGGGATGGGGAATTAAAGTTCTCCGAAATTGTTACCTTGTCATGCACCATATATATCATAATTTAATTGCGTATTAAACAGAAGTCCAAACTATGATTAAAAATGTGAAAACTTACTTGACATAATTTTCATATTATATTTATATCCTGCGTTTGTCAAACATTCTTATTTAATATCAAATCTAGGTGTGTTATAATTACAATCTAACTTAGTCTTTGCGGTTGTATCAACCAATGTCTTTGATTCTATCTTGTGTAACCTGTTTTCTATTGTATTTCAGTGGTTGTGTTTCAAATATGTATACAAAACAGATACAAATTAAACAAGAAATACAGAAAGGTGTTGAATTCTATACAAATAGATTCACAAGATGGCGACACAAAGGGAAATCTATTACAAACAAAGGTATATACTAAAACACTAAAAAGGTTGATGGTACGGATAATAAAAATGGGGCTCGTATTGTTATTATCAGCAATTTGTTCCGAAATAATACAGATGTACACTGATCTTAGATCAAATACATCCAAAGCTATTTATGTTCGTCATCTCACAGTCACGGAGGAGTATTCAATGATGAGTATAACTCATAATTCAAGTGAGTAAGAGTCGAACTGTGCTCAAACTTCTAGCAGAAACATTACTTTTGTATATAACTGGGATATAACAAAAACAAGTAGATTAATCTGACTGATTTATTGACAGTCTAAGGCATATTAATATTGTGATTAATTAACCAAATTGACTGGTAACACTTTACAATACTATAACTATATTAAAGAGATGGAGATCAGTCATTAAATAGCCACTCACAAAACCCTCAAATCTGGAACATGCAGATGATGCACGCTGAAAAGAAAAAGTGTAAATTATATACAAAAGACAAATATTAATTACGTAACACAGTGATGGCTATCAGTCATGAAATACCCACTGGAAAGAGAACAATTCCGAACAAAGGACAAAACCTAACTATATATATTAACATATACATTTGTAGATTGTTTTTTTTTCCTGAATATGATATATATTTTCGCTGGGACTACCCACATCGTATCAATGAAATCTAACCATTCATTAGAACAAAGTGATCATCCTTGTATTTCGTTGAAATGCTTTCGTAACAATTAGCTTGTAATAACAGAATACAAATAATGAGTTTCATTATTAAAGCACTTTGTTTTTGTATCTTATAACAATTAGCTGGCCGCAGAAGCTGAATACAAGGATAATGAAGCGGAACAGAAAAGACAGCATGGGAAACGTGTTAGATATGGTGAAGTTGTACAGGTAAACCAACAACTCCGTGTATTGTATTACATACTAGTACTATCCGGTTTCCTTTTGGGTGTGTGAGTATTGCTTAACACCGACTCAGCATTTTTTTTTCAGTTATATCATGGTGAGAACAAATTAATTTGCAATGAGATGATGATGATGTCCGCTTTGTACTAGACAAACACGCTTAGTTGGATTTTTTTTTATAGCGTTAAGATCACTGAAACAACAGTCCGCGGATAGACATGCTGCTCCACTCAGACACATCCTGATTCCGAGCAAACTAGTCGTTTGCTCTTTCACCTTAATGCTGCGTGCTTAGCGCAGAAGCAACACACACGAATTTCATAGTCTTTGGTTTGACCTTTACATCTACCGCACTTGACGCGAGCTCGCTAACCATTACACCACCGATGCGAGCACGCTAATCATTACACCACCGATGCGGTTCCTTTTGTATTTGAAGTTTATATAATGTAAAAATGAAACAAAATAGTCAATCATTACCAAGATAACCATTGGTATGGAATCTTTTTTCAAATCAGAATCTCGATTACTCTAACTGAATGTAGTTGTAGATCACCAGCCCTATGATATTATGATATTCAATCATTGATCACAATCACTGTGTCAGTGTTTGATTTTGAGTGTTCAAAAGCATATTGGGTGATTAGAAGTTTGTCACATTGGTAACTGCTCAATAAGGTATAGGAGTGAATATTTAAAGTGAACACTCAGCTCCTCTGAAATTCCTATTCACCAAAAACAAAAATAACCCTAAATATCAATTACCATAGAAACTAAGGTGTTTTGTTTTACATAAAATATGTATGTTATACATCATGCTTATATAATTTGAAATTGAAAGCAAATTCCTTCGAAGCTACTGTTTATGAAATTTCATTGCCAAATCTATGAAATTAAAATCATACGTGCATGTACAAACCAAAGCCTTTTACTTGAAAACACCTAATGGTATATCTATTAATATTATATAATACGTTGGACTTTTTTTTACCAATTGTTAATTTTAACAGTATGTTTCATTATTTATATTTCTAGCTTCGCCATATGTTTACAAATAAGTTTGTACACATGAGTACAACACAGACCAGCCAACAAGACAAAAACAACATGAAGGTAACGTTATTATCTATACATTCTGAATCCATTGTATTTAATAAATGTCTGTCTGCAAACAATTAAATACGACAAGATATATTGTCATAATAAGCTGGTATTACGCCATCAATTAATTCATTTGCTGGTGCACACAATTCCGTGCACTCCTTTTCACACTTGTCAGTGACTTACGACAGGTCGGTGGGTTCCTCTGGGTCCTCCGGTTTCCTCAACCAATAAAACTGACCGCCATTCAACATCATAATCCTGACCCTTATACTCCAGTTTAGGTATTTATTGGTATTTGGAATATTGTTTAATGATTTTCATTGCTATTTCAAGAAAATGAAGAAAAACATAATCAAGCGACTACAGCGTCAAATACTATGACGGTCGCATTACATATACACGTCCTCCATATAATACAACAGTACAAGACTACAGTCGAGATAAATGATTTAATTTCTATGATGTCGATACGTCTACATTTCAATATTAATATAAATAGGAATATATCACGTGACGTTATACTTTAACATACTTGTAGTGGTCAAAACCTTTATTAAATAGGTGTCGTCGTGGTCATGTGGTAGTACTTTAACATACTTGTAGTAGTCAAAACCTTTATTAAATAGGTGTCGTCGTGGTCGTGTGGTAGTTGGACAACTACATGTGAATCAATACCTATCACCACTAACGTTGTGAGCTCGAATCCCGCTCATGGCGAGGTGTACTCGATACAACATTATGTGATAAAGTTTGTCAGTGACTTGCGATTGGTCGGTGGTTTTCTCCGGTTTCCTCCACAAATAAAACTGACCGCCACGATATGACTGAAATGTTGTTGAAAGTGGCGTTAAACACCATAACCTTTTATTAAATAGCTTTATTCTGACGTACTTTTGCATTTATTGTTTTGTTTTGTTGAAAATACCAGTACTCGACTATATTTTCTATTAAATACAATTAATGGAATTTGGTTTCAATTTTTTCTTCTTTCTTACCACAATAAAAACATAATCTTAATTTTTGGTGTTTCATAATGTATTATATAAACAGAACAAGTCACTTTACCTTATAGTATTAACACTATGTTATTATGTTTCTAACGTATATAAGCCATGAGCCCTCCTTCAAATATTCGTAGCTGTGTAATATACATTCATCATTTGATGTTCATGCAATGCACATTTCCAGTCATTACATGCTTAGAATTATGAATTAGTATTAATTCAAAAATAGAAATACAAATAAAATACCTGGGTGTAGATTTGCCTGTATTCTATGTTTATATGTTGCATTGTATGTAGTTGTGTTTGTCTTTTACAAGCAAAAGTATGTAAGCTTTCAATTAAGTATATGTTTTTGGGTTAATTAATGCTATTAAAATATTTGCAGGTCTCTTTACATGATTTTAATGCAAAAAATGCCCAGTTTAGAATACTACCTAGGTACAAAGTGAAATCTGAAGGAGAAATCGTAAGTTTTTAACAGTTATGACTTATGTATGACCCATTTATATAAATATTGAGTAGGTAAAAGTTATGCTGTAAACAACATGTTACAGCTAGTTAGGTTAAGCAATGTGAAAATTATCACATATGTTAGCCATATTGTGCTACCTTGAGTAAACATTAATCTTAATCATAATATGTTTTTGAATATTGAACACAAAATCTAAGCTATTACTATTGACGTTTAAAATCGGCAAGCTTGTTTTATATTTCACCTTACTTCTCTTTCCGTGATTTTTATTATGTAAGAAATTACTTCCATTTATTTCTTTTATGTATCAACTCGTTATATTATTGAAATGTCTGTCTAGTATTGACATGATTTACAAGTTTCATAGTCGCATTCAACCATACTCTCTCATGCTCTCGAACAAAGTATAGCTTTGTAATATTAATAGTTTCTCTTCTGATAGTTGGCAAGACATACTGGGAGGTATACCTTAAGTAAATGGCGGAAATGAATAACAACAAAAACACGTGTCACTGTTTCTAAATATTATTGAAAGTTCACATAAACTGCAGAAAGCATCAGATGTACTAAAGGTCAACATATTCATATCATCTCACAATAAGAATATTAGATAATACATTGTAACAATGAAAGGATGTAGGGTTCGAGGTCCGACAATTCATTGTCTGCATATATTTCGTTTTTCATTTCATCTTGTTCTGTAGTTTCTGTCTTGGGGAAAATGAGATATTTACATATAAGTTTTATTTGTCATTGTTTGTATTATTTCTATCATTAGTTTTGAAAACAAGCATTCGTTTGAGATGAAATAATAATAGTGTTTGAATTGAAGTCAGAAAAGTAAAAAAAAAAAACATGTATTTTCAATAATTTAATCATGGATTGAAGCGTATCAGTAAAACGAAGAACCTCCGTGTCTGGTCGAATGTGTGGATTGTGTACTTGAGTGCAACTTTTTCTGTGAGGCCAACATTTCCCTTTTTCACGGACTTACTGAGTTTTGTATGTACAAGGATTAATTTTTTTTCTTTTTTCTTGTGTTTATTATTATAATTTAATTAATATTCAAAATGTGATACGACCGCACAAGAGTACACCTTAGCAATATGGAATGATCAATATGTAAGATTATAATATTGTGCTGTTTCGTCCAATGAAATACAAAGATTTCTTACTAAATGTTCAATTCCACCCAGGTAACGTGTTACTCTCACAAAGTTAAAGCACTTCATCTTTATAAAACGTGTGAACAAGAATATGAGAACATTAAGTTACAAGAAAGAAAGAAAGAAAAGTTTGAAGATACCAAAGATACAACAATCGTTTTTCAAACGAAAATGGTTCTACAAATCATAGAGTCAAACATATAAACTGAAGGGAGAATGGGTTGATTGATTGATTGGTGTTTAACGTCCAGCGAACACTTTTTCAACTATATTCAGGACGAGAACATTTAAAAATTTAAACGCCACGGGACTCGAAACAAGGAAAGTGATGGGTAGAGACGGAGAATTTAGCCAGTGCAACAGGTCTCCTATGGACCACTCATCATGAGCATAATGCTCATAATGAGCTGTTACACTGGGGTCTTTAACGTGCGAAGAGGGTGGCAATCTCTCAATACGGGACCTCGGTTTTATTTACGTCTCACCCGAAGGACGGCAGGGAGAATGAGATATCGGGAAGAGTTCATATATCTTTAATATCATAATTATTCAAAATGCTACGTTATGTTATGCTCTGTTGTTCACTATTCATCACTGGCCTCTTATTTAACAAGTACATTTGTAATGTTAACCCACACATACACTAGCTAGATGGCAGTTTTTATTGAAATATTAGATGAAGTATGTAAATATGTCGTCCTTATGTTATAGCTGCTTTGAACTCTTTTTACCTTTCATCTTAGCATGTACATAAAATATAATTAAACTATTACATCAAATTTCTAACTCTCAACAACCTGTGTAATGCCTCTGAAATGTCGTCATGTGTTTGATATAATTATTATAGTATATTATTAACGGCATTACATAATGTATTTAGAGTAATAAATGGTTCATTTAATATCTGTCAAATTAACACTTATCGTACTTCTATGGGCTTCCTGTTTACTTACCTCTTTTTAAAGCTCTTTGTATACAATCCGACAAGCAGTACATAACGTCCAACGCAACATTACATGTATAATTAATAGCAGCCGCTTGGCATACAGCAAAGTGTTCATCTGAGCAAAAGCTTACGAAAAACACTTGTTTTCATGTTAAGTTTATCGTTCATTGAACTACAAATATCTAGTCTTTTGGGCTACAAGATACTTAAGTACAGAACACTTTTGAAGATTTCTGGAAAATAGATATTTACCATAACCTTTAATTAATTTTAATTATATTAATAAGTACAGCGTGATCCTCATCAAAATAGCTAAGAACAGTCGAAGTATGTGAATCTTGGGCAACTACAAAAATTGAGTTAACGACACAGTTATGTTACAACCGTTAATGTAATAGAACCACTGCTCATTTTTCTTTAATTTAATGTTGGGTAGTTCCTCATATTCATTTATATTCATTTCCTGTCTTTCTAAGCTAGAAATAAGAAATAATAATTTCATTACAAATGATCTTCTTAAAGTATTTTTCCTGCTATAATTAACATTGACTAATACTTTCAGTTTAGTTGTCATTTTAGATTTTGTGGGCGTCTTTGTTGTCCAATAGTTTGTTCTCTGGTTTTTAGTTTTTACTTTTTTTCAATTGTTTGTTGTATCTGGATCAGCTCTGTAACCAATATGTCATCTCAATAGGTAGTATTACGTTCGAGTGATGAAGAAAGAAAGAAAGCAGAAGAACAATATTAATAAGAAGATACCGAACACCGTGCAAAAGCAATAGTCTCCGACTTCCTTTGGGATATTTAATTACCAAAATTATTGCAAAAATATGAACAATTGATAAAGCTGTAAATATTTTATCAAAACAAGTACATAATTTATCCGTTCGTATCACAGTACAGAAACAATCCTTATTACAGTTTTATTATTCTCGACAGCAGAACTACACTCTGCTATGTCACTGAAATATACATTTATAATTACTTCTCTGCTTTGTCAATAATTCAATTTTATTTTATTTGTATTAATTAATGCAACACCTGTAATAGACAGCCTTTACTCAATGTCATTCAGGATCCGTCGTGGTCATGATCGTATCGTAGTTAGATTTACAACTACCTACATAATCAGTGTCTATCATCACTAATGTTCTGATTCAGAATCCCGCTCATGATGATGTGTACGCGATACAACATTATGTGATAAAGTTTGTCAGTAACTTGCGACCGGTCGGTGGTTTTCTCCGGTTTCCTCCACCAATAAAATTGAACCGTGCCACGATATATTTGAAATATTGTTGAAAGTGGCGTTAAACCCCATAACCCTGGCCCCTCAATAATTATAATTTGCAAGTTGTAATAATAATAATAATAGTACTGTAATACATTACTATTTCTTTTCAAAGGTTCAATTATTTGACCAAATAGTTTTTGAAAGTATGAAATCACCAGGACATTATTTCCACACAAGTGAGTCATATCAGATTGACCATTTCACCTTTGGGTAGGTACTTTATTAATTAGTAATAAATATTTTAAAACAATAACCAACTTTCCCCCACAAACCAAATATTATTGGTATTTTGTATTCATGTTGAACATTTTCATTTTCTCGATACAGAGAATATATACCTTCTTCTAAATTGTTTATGTCTTATGAGATTATCCTATTGTAAAGCAAGAATATTTCGATCGCTGATTGAAATTTCATCAAATGTTAAATGTCAAATTACTAATATCCATGTGTTCCTGTAAGTGGACAACGTCAGAATAATAACATTATGCCTTAATGAAAACCTACTGACACCCAGAACACCACATGTTCCACAAGAAAATGTTTGTTATAATCATAACGTAAACTCTTGACGCTCATTTTACTAGACAGATATCAATTTTATTTAGATGCCAAACTGCAATTGTATATAGTCACTTCATATACCATATAATTCTATATCTTTGTGGTTTTCAAGTATTTTAGTAATTACTAGAGTGAAGATATGTAAGTGATTAAAACACTTTTTTCAGCTCCGAATTGAACCTTGGTGTAGAGCGATCAAGTTATACATTAATAGGTAGTTTTAGAGAAATTCCAGAGCAAGAAAGATTTGTACGAGTAAGTATGGAAACAGAACAGAAAGATTAAACCTATAAATGTATACATTTATCACACCCTGTTATTTCCCAAACATCTTGTTCAATTAAATAGTAGAATGCATTTTACAATAATGTTTGAAATTCAGTAGTCATGGCTTCAAAAACAACATATCCACATTCCTAGTGATCATCAAGTTTCTTCACCCTTGTTTCCAAACACTTTTAGACGGCTATATTACAAAGTAAATTGTTTAACATAAACGCACATAATATATTATACCTAACCTAGTGCACACGACGCGTTTAGGAAATAACGTTCAACAGTCGAAATATTAGAAAGCCAAATATGTATATCCTTCGCTCTACGGCTTTTGCATTACCCCTTTGGTATCTTCAATCTTTTCTTGACCATAATCATCGATGTCAGAGGGAGGAGAACCTTTGTTTTTAATAATAATAAGATTGTATAGGAATTGTTAATGTCTATAATATTATGATTGGAAACATTATTAGCTTTAGCTTTGTATACCCCATTAATTTATAACCTGATAGATTAAAAACATAAAGTACATTTTATTGTGCTGGTGGCACCTTCGGATACAAACAGACCACGATAAGATGTTTTGACGTAATTCGAAAATACATTTCAATAGATGAAAATATAATTACACTATTAATCATTAGCTGTAATTCGATGGATGGACAAATGTACTAAAGCTATCAAAACAAAATACACAAAGACAAGCAATGATCCACACCACACAGACACTGAACATTAGACAACACGAACCACACTAAAACAGGGGGTAATCCGGTAATACCGGAAGTGTGAAATCATGTTTCTATAATGAGTCTGTTTATCAATATATTATACCGTATATTATTTCTTATAACTTAGGGAGGATCTGTCCTAAGATTATTCCATAAAGAGTTAGAAGCTTATCTGGTGGCAGAAGGTCTTTTTGATGACTGTGTTACAGAAGATGGTTTGTAGAAATAATAACTAAAATGAATTACAAAATATTCAACACATTCGGAACAGTTCTAAGACCTAATCATAAACGGTAAAAAGAGCGACAAATTCGATGTCCATAATACACAATATACCCCTCACATACCGAGTTTGTAACTATATTAACACGACGGTGCCACTAGTGGAGCAGGAACTACCTACCCTTCCGGGCCACCTGAATTCACCTCCGGTTTTTAGTGGGATTCGTGTTACTCGATCTTTAGTTTTATATGTATGTTTTTAGTTCGTTGTTTGTCCTTTTGTACTTTTTCTTGTGGGCATCGTGTTGTCTGTTCTTCTATATACGGATTCTGATTACCCCTTTAGTATCTTCAAATTTTTCTTGTCATATGTATATTATTAGTTCTATGAATAAAAGAGAGCCGATGGCTTTAACCATCATTTGAATATTTGATCATACACAAGGCCACCACCAGAAGACGGAATAGGTAAACACTAGTCAACTTTAAACCACAATCTAATTGCAAATACAATCTGCCATCATCTGTAAGCAAGTGACAGAATATTCATCGTGCAACGTACCAATTTAACTATATAATTTAAGTACACATCTAAAATGTATTAAGTCACATATATTGGATTATGGAATAAATAATATTAGTGACTGTTGTTACCAATAGGGAAAAATCATGTCATTCAGCGAACTGTCGTTGTATGTTACTAATTATATGATTTCCCAAGGAAGAACCATTGGATAAAGTTCATATTATATACTATAACAAAATTCAACAAGATGATTTTTTCTTTCATTTATTCGAGTCTATCTACATATATATTGCATTGTCCATTGTCTCCAGGAATAGAAAGAAGACTGGTTGTTCTGTACACAACTGGCCCCTACGGATGGAACGTAAATGAATACCTCGTGTCTGGAGTATCCCACACTCTTTTGGAAATATTCATATAGTGTGGTATTTTTCATTTTACTAGCACATAGCAAGCAACTTGGATCTTACTTGTTAGGACCAGCCAATTATTCCTATATGATTTATTCTCTATATCAAAAACCCCTTGTTATCAAGAATATACCTGGACGTCGGCTCATTTAACGTTAAACACGAAGTCAATCAATATTTCGAAGTATTTAATAAATTGTGAATTTTGATATAAATGATATGCAGTATTAATTTGTGAGTCACAAAAAATGTGGTTGGAAGGTCCTCGGCTTCCGTATGTTCGTAGTTATATAGACAAGGATGAAAAGTATATAGACCTAAAACTACATTCCATGTTAATATAAATTTACACCCACAAGTCCATAATCAAATTATATATGCAGATGATAAACAAACAATTTCATTACCACCAAATGATCATATCAATGGTGTCGCTAATAATATTTCATAGCATTATGGGCACACAAGGTATAGCTATTTTCCAGTATTTGCGTATATTGTGTCACAAATGACCACGGATATGTTCCGTTTATCGTAATTACAATCCGGTCTTTTCTTCATGCATGACATCTCATCGTTTTTTGTAACCATAATATTACAGTGGATGCTACACGTGGAGCAGTAGCTACTTATCCCTGTGGGACCCAGAATTAATCCTCATATTTGAGTGGGCTCATGATACTCAACCTCTAGTTTGTTGTGTAATGTTTTGTAGATCATTGTTTGTCCTTTAGTTCTTTTTGTTTTAGTCATTGATTACCAATGTTGTATTTCAAAGTTTTCCTATGTTTTCCAGTTCACTTCAGAATACGAGTCATTGATCAGCATCGGCCAAAATCATTGTCACCATCTACTTCTGGTATAACATACTGGCAAATAGAGGCCGAACACAGTATACTGGATGGTAAGTATGACCCCTTGTTTATTGTAATATTAAAATCGTAATTTATGGGTTTAAAATACATAAACCGATTGACTTGTATTATATATAGATGTATTGTATATCCTGTCAAATATAACATGATTACATTTCCACTAAAGTAATGAAATTCAAATATTGATTTGTAAGTATAATTGGCTTATATGCTGACTTTCACCTACATTTATATGACAATGCAGTAAGCGATCCTTTACGGAGAGCATAATATTTCTTCCATCTTATTTTTATTTGGTGGGTGGGATCGTTTAATGTGTTTGTTGTTTGGGAGTTTTATGGTTGCTGGTTTATATCAAGGTTGTCCCTTTAGTCACAAACATGAGTTATGTATAGATAATATTACCTCCTTTCATGACTGTCATTTCAGTTAATTTTAAATGTTGTTGATAGCTCTCAATGTTTTTGACATTTTGCAACAATTTACACCAGGTTCAAAAACACAAATACATGTACACTAACTTAAAAGAAGAAATGAAACAGAGAAAGATCAGATATATCTTTATTGCCTATTTATGTTATTAAGCTCCGTAAATTGTACATGAACTACATCATTCAGCAATGGTGACTGACCAAAAACCGACTGGCTAAAATGACAATAACTAATTAAGTTAGGCTTAAATATAAATCTACATAATTTCATAGATGTTCACAAATTACATTGAGCAAATGATTAGTTTCTTATGGCAATAAAAATAATATATATAATAGAATTGATAATCATTTATAATTCACTCATTAGTTGAAGCTTAATATCTACATCAAATAGTTTTTTGTTTTTTTATTGAACTATGCTTCTTTGAAATATAAAATTTGAAATTATACCATTTTTTGTAAAATAAGCAATTGGGATTTAATAACAAATGTTCTTAAAAGCGAAAATATAACTAGTACATACATTTTGTACTATATTTCTTGGCTATAAGCTGCAATTACGATACAACAACAAACATAAAAAATAATATTGTCACTAATGTCATGTAGTACAATGCTTTTAATGACTATTGGATAAGATCATATTCAATTATGTTCCACTTTGTTGTTTGACGTGATATATGACTGATGAGATAACTCGAAATGCTGGATTTAAAAGGTTTCATTCTGAAAATTCTGTTATTGACTTTAGATACCATCAATTACATTGTACCATCATGAAAAAGTTGTGTAAGAAAATGTAATCGACAAAAGAATGATTGACAAAACCAATCGTTCAGAACAATGAAGAGAAGCCTTGGTCTTCGTGTTGATTAGCTGTAGCATGTATCTATCTACAAGATGAGATATATATGATTATACTGTAAAACGTGGGAAAATCGGTCATGAATTTGATTTTATTGTATATTCAACGTTATTTGTTGATAAAACAGATGACAGCAATGGTTATATAAACCTTGATTAAATAATGAATAATAATGAAAATGTCGAAGCACGACACGGCTTGATCTCCCTTCTCTCATATGCAAACTGTCATTTTAAACATAAAAAGGTGAATATATACGATCTTCATATGTAATGTAACTATTTAATGAAAACGCAACATCACAGCACAACTTAAGTAGGAAAAGAACAATAATATAAAAAAAAGTTTTATGTATTTATTGGCACTGCCGGATATGAAAATGAAACGATGAAACGAAGTGTCAGCCTCTATGATATATTATTACAATGGTGCTGTTTACTGTAATTGAAAACTACATTCTGTTTGCGGTCACAAAATTAGCTAATAACTTTTAACGTTTCTGTGTCAAATATCTTGCTCTGTTTCCATTTAACTGATTCTGCTTTCGAACTAATTAATTTTACATGAAACAGATAACAAACAGTTTTGGTAATTAAACGTGTCAAAAGCAGGAATGTCAGAAACATATTGCTGTTTTTTTTACAATCTGGTATGATGTTCAAGAGTAAGAATGTTGTGAATAATCGTCACTGAAAGCTTCAGAGATTTTTGTAATTAATATCAAAAGAATATAAGTAAATAAAAACCACACCCACCTCTTTATTGATAAGAATGGTGATTGACCTATTTCTGTTAAACTGGGACACAGAAAAAGTGGTTTTGATGTAACATATAATGCATGGAACTTTGTAACGTTGATAAATTTTGCGATAATGAAGTGTTTCCTTGTATTAAACATTTACTATATTAACAAGATTTTGCTATCGGAATAGGTGTCACCAACTGGTATTGTCAGTCCTCGTTTCTATTTTTATAATTTTCTATAAATAGTGCTTGTTTTGGAGTACCAGATTTTCATCCTGGTTTTAAGAGTGTTCATTATGACCTCATTACATACCTGAATATTTTTTGTTCTGCTTTGTAATGTCCACTACGATTTCCGTGTAAACTGATGTTCGGTTCGTCTTTAATCCTATTTGTTTTGTGCATGTAATATGTAAAGTTTTTTTTCTAGAATATTCTAGTCACAGAAAGATACAACCAACAATCAATTAAGTTTCTATACTTTAATATAATAACAGAAATTACTTAATAATAATATAAAATAATAATAATTAAATTAATATTAAGTTAACATAGAACTGGTCTCAAAATGGTTTAGTAACTCAGTTTTTATTTTTCATTTTTTTTGGGGTTTTTTTTTCATCAGTGGTACTCGATTTTAAAATTAAGTACATTGGACAGCAGAAAAGACCTAAAACGTCGAAACATTCTACCATTCTCAAATAAAGTTATTCCGATGAGATGTAAGAATTTGTTTTACAGTAATTTCTCAATTTAATGTAATGTATGGAATTATAGTAGTTTATTTCATAACAGCAATTGTACATTGGAAACCCCGGCAATAATAGTCCACCATCACCCGCGGCGTAGCAGTTGCATTACTATATATACATGAACGACAACACCGTTTGTTTTATATATCATATGGGCATTTATGTATTGAATAGCTTCATTAGTGCTCGACCCCAAATAATTGGGAAACGACATTTAAATAGGAAGCATTAAAATATGTTCGAAACTACAGCCAAATTATGTATTTGATGTATGATTACAGTACAGCTGGAAGGGGTTTACATCCTTTCTCCATTCATAAACGAATTCATTCCATTTTATTCTAAGTTCGTGACGTATCACATACAATCCAGCATAACTGTTTTTAATCAAGTACCTTAAAGACCTGTTATTTCTAATGCTTCTCTAACAGCAGGTTGGCAAACATTTTAAGCGTTAGATTATATTTGAGATCATTGATGTTATGAGATGCTATGTAAATTATTAATGACAATTACTTATCTTCATATATTACCCATTACCGTATTAAGTAGGTGATAAGTAACACTTTAAGGTCGTTTAGTGGCAGCCATGATTAGTATTTTTTTCTTTGATTTACATGTGTAATAAAACTAATATATTTAAAATGACGTACACGAACATGTTTACAAAAGGTATATTAATTATCATCAATATGTCGTTCACAACAACTTGTAACGTGGCAATGAGTACTTGTTACGTGGCAATGAGTACTTGATTGTTATACTTCATATGCACTATATATTTTTTGTATTTCGCATTTGAATAATTTGTAGTGAGAGATGTTAAGCAGTCAAATGAAATGCACTCTAGTCTTTTTTTTTACCATTTTTGTTTATTGTGGTAGTTATTACTTTATTATTATTATTATTATTATTTTAGAATTTTAATATTCTGTCATGTATTTTCAACCTTTTGTTCGTTTTCTGTTTGTATTGTTCCGACTATCCAACATGTTTCTAAATGTCTAACTTTTGTAAGTTGTAAGGCAGGTGGTTAAAGTAACGAGCCACAAATTAATCTGGACCATGTCGATGGTTTTCAATCTTGTATTTGCGAGATATAATTTGTTGTCTCTTTCCAAATTGTTCTAGGTGATATTTTGAGATGGGAACAACAGGTGCGATTACGACACATGTTAACAAGACAGTACCTATGTATAGATTCCAAACTGGACGTTTCCCTTGTGCCAGATCCCAGCGACCCGAGAACTGTCTTCCGACTGCATTCCGTTCTGAAGGTATACACAAACGCTTATCCTTGTAGTACCAATACATTGGCGTTAATATTGATGAACCTGATATACAGAGTCGATCTTCTTAATGTTCAATATTGTATTTACGTTTAAAAGCATGCGACAAAAGAGAACACCTGCATTTGAAGTCCATAGTAAAAGAGAATAAAAAGTGCATTTTAATTAAAACGTGTATATCTAATTCAATGCGCACTACGCGTTTCTGGAATAACATTCATCAGGTACTCTCAAAATCAAATGATTGGGAAGCCAAAATAATTCTAAATAATTTGTGCTCAAGCGAACAAAGTACAATATGCAAAAATGTTCCTAGTTGTAAGATCCGTTACATAGGTGAAATTACCTCTCATGCTAAACCCCTCATCTATAACAGTTGCATCTCCAAATAGTTATTCTGAATTGTTTTATGATATATCAAAAATGTTTTATTTCATTTTGTAGGAAAGGGATGAAATACAATTTGAGAGTTATGCACGTATCGAACATATGTTGACTGGATGTTGGCTTCATGCTCTAAAGGGTATATACATTTATATGCATCAACTAGAAGACCAATACAAATACTACAAATAGTGTCTGGTATAAAATCGGATATATCATTTATTAAGATCTGAATGTTGATTTCAACAGATATTTCTATGGCGGTTTATTTCCTTCATTTGTGTCGTTATAATAGTGTACATACATGTCTATGTTTGAGTTGTTCAGTCTTTAGTTTTCTGTGTAGTCTCATAACGATCATTGGCTGTCCTTTTTGACCATTGTCTGTCTAACGATTGACGGCTTCTGATTACTACTTTGATATCTTCAGACTTTCTTACACATGTACATGGTTATGATGTTTAACGACTCTTTCAACCATATTTCTTGAACATATCAAACAATTTGGATTTCGACGTCAAGGGTCAAGGTAATGGTGCTTAACGCCACTTTCAACAATATTTCAGTTATTATCTGAAAATATGTTATCAAACTAAACAATTCATCCAGATCAAATGTAATGTTTACGTGTGTGGTTTAACTTTTAAACTGTTTTCATTTATGAATTAGAACCTACTTCATAGTGTTTCCTAAGACTGAAGCGCAAGCCTAATAGAGTTTGATTTGATGTGCTGGCATCGGTTCTTCGCTGCTCCTGTTACATTGTGGAATGATTTAATTAAATATTGATAACATTTATAAACATCAACTTGTATGACATATCTGCTTTGATGTATATTATTCATTGTCAAATGGTGAATGAAACCATGACATTACATGGTGCATAAGAATTTATGTATTGTATTAATAATGATATTGTATTATTGTCTACAGATGAGGATTATGAGCGACAAGTCTCTTCTGACAGTACAAAAGAAAAATCTATGCATGGTTTGAGATGGGACAGTGCTGCTGTTCGTAAGGTACAGATGTTCTTTAATGAGAATTATTTGCAATGATAGAAAACATTGCAGTAGTGTCGATATCTATTTTTGTTATGACATAACAAGTAGGGGTGTCGACCAGGGTAATCTACGAACAGTCATTCGACAATGTGAAATTAATTTAATAAACTGCACCTCTGTAATACTGAGAGCATATTTCAGTTAAAAATTGCACTGTCGGTGTTCTGTCAATTTGGGTTGTAATATGTTTTTGCATTCTGCCACAAATATACGTGTATTAAGAGTATATGCTTTTATCAGTTTCATTTAAAGATAGAATTTGCTATTTCTGTCATTAGATGTAATTATCTTTACATACCCTTTTTTAAAATTAATAGCATACTTCATTAATTGATAAATAATATTGTGCAAGAAGGCAACCAATTTAATAATGAAAGGAATCTGGAATGCATAATTGTTTAGTATGTGCCCCTATTGTTTAAAAACAAAAAGTACATTAATATAATTTGAAATAAAACAGGTATCAGCTTCAAGTGAGAGTATGTACGATGATGCCTATACCATACAACAAGTGATGACAGATGACACGCACAACTTTAATTATGTTGCTGGTATTGTTCCCTTTCTCTTCAATCTCATTCAGGATGTAAGTAGTTCTTTAGTATTTGTTTAAGCTGTTGTATGTTCTGTTTTATTGGATGTGACGGGGTTATATAAATATGTATCAATAACAAACATCAGTACCACAAAACATATGTAAACAGAACAAAGGAAAACGGCATTAGTATAAGTAAAACACAATTAAAAATCCTCTTTATCTTGCATTTATTATCCCATGTATTGAAATTACTTGACTTTTGTCTAATCGTCTTTTCATGACAATGAACTGAAGATACATGTAAACAAAGCCTATGATTACTTTCCCATTCAATGAAATAGCTTGGCTTTTGTCTAAGCGCCTTTTCATGACAACGAACTGAAGTAACATGTAAACAAATACTTCTCTACATTGTATGATTATTTTACTTTGTTTTTACAGCTAGAACATAATCCTAATCTGAATGCTAAGAAAACACATGGTATAATTACGGTATGTTTAGTTATTATTCCTCATGATATATAATATGATACACATACTATCTATTGTATGTTTAATCCTGACATGTGGTACCTTTTATGTCAGACATATAATAGTAATCATCTTAAAGTGATCTTCTATAATTTCTGGTGAAAATAATTTAATTTTGAGAAAACAAACATGTCAGGTGGCCATATCAGCCGTCGTGGTGTAAAACAATAACTGAAAACAAACGAATTTGGAACATACATAAACGAAGATATGTTTGTTAATTGTGTCTAGTTGAAACAAGAGTTTTTCCTGTGTATCTCATATTTGTTTAATACGAAAATGTCATCACAATGCAATAATGAACTAATTAGATTTTTTCTTTCAAAATAAGAATAAAACCGATTTATCATTAATTCGATATTCTTATTCTGTATAGTGACCAATATCAACTGAAGGTAGACTTTTTAGGTATTCTTATTGTCTAAACCATCCCCTCTTTGTGAAACGATGCTATCATGGTAGTGTTTTCCACATGCCAGTAAAATGTTAATCCTCAAATATAACTTGGTGAGCAAGGTTTTTTTTGTAATGAGTGCTGACTCCTAAATCTTGAATTTTATACATAATATATTTAAACTCAGTATAAAGAAGTTGTCAAATGTATATTAGTTCAATAAAGGAGAGAAGATGACATTACCCATCATTAAAATATAGCAAAGTATAGAAGATTGCCGGAATTCACAAACGTTAAGTGAAACTATAGTCGACCTCGAGCCAAAGTCCTTAATTTTGCACTGTGATATTGATATTAAAATCAAATTCACAAGTGAGCCA
This sequence comes from Gigantidas platifrons, assembly GCA_002080005.1. Taxonomy (NCBI): domain Eukaryota; kingdom Metazoa; phylum Mollusca; class Bivalvia; order Mytilida; family Modiolidae; genus Gigantidas; species Gigantidas platifrons. The sequence continues at coordinate 71,348 of MJUT01054407.1, read as the reverse complement.
ACTATCTTCACTTTCATAAATTGAACATTTAGTATGATAATGTGGTTTTATTCTTTTTGAATATCCGTCGTATTGTAAAACGACGTTAGAATTGAGTTGTCGGTAAGCACAAAAAGTGGACACAATACCTACATTGGTATGATCATCGTGGTTTGAAGTTAGATAGTTATGATTCCTGTATAGTTTACTTTCGAAATGTATTTGTATGATAACTAAGATTTTGTTGAATTAAATTGTTTTACTATCAATGAAAAAAACGATTTGTGGCACAATAAACATGATTAATGTCAGTTAGTACACATTTTATGTGTATTATACGAATCAAGCTAATCCTGATCGTTTGGTATTAGGATTTACAACTACCTGTGCAATCAGTGACTAGCACCACTAAAATGGTGAGTTCGAACCCCGATCATGGCGAGGTGTACTCGATACAATATTATGTGATAACGTTTGTCTGATTTGAGACAGGTCGTTTTCTGGGTACTCCTATAACACTGATCGCCACGATATAACTATTGTTGAAAGTGGCATTTAACACCCGTACCATAACCCTATCCTTAACGATTCAAGCTAATTTACGTTCACATTTAACACCCGTACCATAACCCTATCCCTAACGATTCAAGCTAATTTACGTTCACATCCAATCTCTGTTGTGTTTGTTATTAAATACATGTAGCTAAGATTTCAATTGACTTTAATTACAGGCTTTACGTGAGGTGAAGTATTTCATGGTGATGGACGGAATACCTTTTAAAGATAGACAGAAATTAATGAGAAACCTTAGGGTATGTATATTATAGTATTATGTATAGTGTGTTCTTATTATTTACATAACTAAACATCGTAACACAAGTACACATTATGAATAGAAATAATAGAAACATGATTAACAAAGTGAACAACAATCTCTCATCTCAAACCATTGAACACAAATAAAGACCACGACATATGGTGCTGGAAATCCACGTCCTTCCTGACAAGAGACAGGTACAAAAGTTTGGAAGGGTTAAACTGGCTATTGACATCCCAACCCGCCTTCTGATTATTGGATCTGCAACGGAAATACAGAGATTGAACAAACCTGCTCATATTCGCATCACTTAAAAATACCACTCACCACCATATGAAAGACATAATGTAGTTATTTTGATTAATATAGCAACTTGGCATTCAGCAATACAATTTAACCAATACAAATAAAGATAAATGAACTTGACCACAGATATGTTCCATATCAACTGTGATTTATTTAGCATGCTATTAGGTGCAAAAATATTTGTTTCAGGTCATTGATTTGTTAGTGAATTTGCTGCAATGTCCAATACGAGAAAGTGACGAAGAATCACATATGATCAGAATATTTAAAGAAGCTTATGATGTCCTACATGCCTATATGATAGGCAAGAGTAGAAAAAATGCACTATACTTCGCCAAATATATAGACTTTTTCCAAACACAGTTTACACAGAAGGTATTATACACTACTTAATTAAGCACCAGATATTGATTTGAAACAATATTCGCCATTCATCACCAATTTGCGATTTAGTTTGTTTTTGTAAAATGATATGAACAAGATATATACTAGTATACGATAATGAATTTGCATTATTTTTATATAGTGTTCTAAATATTCATGCTTACATGATATGCAAATCGCTGATAATTATCATCCGCAAAGTTACAAGAAAAGTTTGAAGATATCAAACGGGCCAATCAGAAGCCGTCAATGGAACAAGGACAGACAATACGATTGCCAAAATAAATAGGACAACAGGACAAACAACAATATGCAAAACATTACCCAGCAGCACGAATCTCACTAAAACTGTTTTATTCAGGTAAATGTGTGTTGAATATTCCAAAACTTTTCATATCCTGTACGTTACAAAGTGATAAAAATGTGAAATTACCATTATGAAGTATTTGTTCTGATGTTTCTATATTTTCTTATTAGAAGAAATATTATACCAATTGTAATGCTGCATGAGTCGTAATAAAACTTATTTCAATAGAACCAAAGATAAAATTCAATAATTGGAAAGAAGAAATAAGAAATGCGTTTATCTGCAACAGAATGAAGGACTATGAGAGACACTATCCATTGTCTTAATTTTCGCATCTTATCTATGTTTACATCTGTACAAATGGCACGTTTAAATATCTTGGTTACCAGACAACATGTTTTTACATGTTTTGCTCTAATACTACCCCAATCCTGCCATTCATGTTTTAATTAGATGATTGTATACTGTTAAGAACATTTTGTTGTAACAAACTAAACACTATAGATATAATTAAAACGTAGATATATAATTTAATGTGCACGACGCGTTTCTGTAATAATTTTAATCAGGTACGCTCAAAATCAGAAGATTGGAAATCGAAATTTTTTAAAATATTAAGTATGATAATGGAAATCTTTGATTTGAATGTTGTCTTAATTATGTTTTCCTAATAAAGATTGTTGCATTTCCTCTTCAATAAACGCTATCATTAAGGTGTGACGTACTATAGATATATTGCAACAGGCTGCAGGTTATTAGACAAAACAATAAAACCACACACAACGTTAACTGTTGAACATATAAGTACTGTTACCCTAGTTAAGAAACTGAGATGTAATACACATAAACTTCGTTTAATGAATGGTTGTTAAACCTCAAACTCAATTTATGTTTTTATGACACAAATAAATATGATTATCTTTCATGTTCAAATGTGTAAGCATTTCTGAAGTTTGTACTAATTTATGTGTACATCTCTAGGGTGGTATTGGACTAAATGTGGCACAGATGATAGTAGAACTCATCAGAGACAAACGAAAAATTGTTGACAGAATTACTGAAGGGCAAATAGCAACCTTTATAACACTTCTACGGGAAACTGAGGTATAAACAAATGTTATTATTGGTTCACAATTTGACTTCCAAATGATATTTTATTTTTATTAAAGTTATTGTGTAACACGGATAGGATGTAAAAATATGAATCAATCTCATCTCTAAGTATTATGAATAATTTTGTCATTTTACCTTTTTCATCTATGTATATCGTATCTACTGTATATAACATTATACTGCACAATGAAAACATGCTAAGGATAGCTTCAAATATATACAGATGAATAGCATAGCAACTTAATTATATATAAATAGAATACAACGTTCATGTTTGAATAAGTACTGATGTACTTAGAATGAAACTAATTTTGCCTTACAAATCAGCATTAAAGGTTGGAATGTTTAAATAAATTAACAAGTTTTTCAATGGGAGCAATCCTATTCTGCAATGTCAATGAGTATATAAAACAACTCTTTGCTTCGTTGCTTATCTGTTTGTGTCCTTCAGAATTACAGATTTTTGGATCTCCTACAAGTTTTGTGTGTTTGTGATGGAGTTGCTATTCCAAACAATCAAACTTTTATTGTGGAACACTGGCTACGGAAAGCTGAGGTTTGTTACTTATGAATAGAGTCCAATTATATGTCGTAACTCAAATGACATGCTCCAATTTGCTATCAACTACAATAGCCATTGTTTGACATGGTAAAAGGCAATGATTCTCCATTCAATAATTCAATTATATGAACCATTGCTACCCAATATTTTATATTTGGAGATCATTGAGGGTGAAAAAAATAAGTTACAACTAAGTAAATTTGATATTGATGCATTACGACATTACGTTATCTTTTGACCTGAATCAGGAAGGTGGCATTCGGAACAGCAATAATATATTTTAACATGGAATTCGATAATGTATCGCAATGATGACAAATTACATTCCACATCTTATGTTAAGATCGCAGACCATAACTGTTAGCTAGGATTGTATACCATCGCCGTTTGATAAGAATACAAACTAAAATGCAGGCATCTAAGGTAAATTATGAGTAACTAAAATTTAGTATTGTTTTGTAGGGGAGTGTTTATCTAACAGACAGAGGACAGAACATCAATAAGAGACCAAATATAGTCTACATCTCTACTGATAAGTACTGGATACCTTTACATGTCTTTGTAGATGTAAGTGTGTATGTTAGACTAATATAGTCTACATCTCTACTGATAAGTACTGGATACCTTTACATGTCTTTGTAGATGTAAGTGTGTATGTTAGACTAATATAGTCTACATCTCTACTGATAAGTACTGGATACCTTTACATGTCTTTGTAGATGTAAGTGTGTATGTTAGACTAA
>MJUT01054407.1:52514-65991 GCA_002080005.1 Gigantidas platifrons | reverse complement strand
GTGTGTATGTTAGACTAATATAGTCTACATCTCTACTGATAAGTACTGGATACATTTACATGTCTTTGTAGATGTAAGTGTGTATGTTAGACTAATATAGCCTACATCTCTACTGATAAGTACTGGATACCTTTACATGTCTTTGTAGATGTAAGTGTGTATGTTAGACTAATATAGTCTACATCTCTACTGATAAGTACTGGATACCTTTACATGTCTTTGTAGATGTAAGTGTGTATGTTAGACTAATATAGCCTACATTTCTACTGATAAGTACTGGATACCTTTACATGTCTTTGTAGATGTAAGTGTGTATGTTAGACTAATATAGTCTACATTTCTACTGATAAGTACTGGATACCTTTACATGTCTTTGTAGATGTAGGTATTGGACAATGTTGACAATGAATTGTCTTGTTCAGAATCAGGACATACTAAGTAGCGTTTATATTTTATCAACCAATGCATGATGGCGATCGGACATTTCCTAAGTCAAGACCCCAGTCGAGTTGTCTTGTACTCCTGTGTAAGCAATTTTTATTCGTCAGCTTCATTTTGAATTTCAAACATCCAGATGTAACAAAACTGGCAATATGCAATGTAAAATGTAATTTCATCATAGTATATCATCGGGTCATTAATCTGTTCCCTTTGTTTTCTTTTACATTATATGCATGTCCCAAATAATACAATAGTCTAATGATTGTTACTTGGGCCAGTTTATCACAATTCCTCGGTTTCATTGCTACTGTAACGTGTGATTGTTTTCAAGTGGAACAATACAAGACACCTCACGCCTTATTTTTGCCTTCTTTCTAATTATATGAAAATACAAATCATCAGGTTATCGTGACTGTATCAGAATAATTTACTCTGATTTGAATACTGCAATATGATTGGTTGATCAGCCTGGTGAAAATTTTGGTTATACTCGATAACCTGAGTTGGTATTGTGACGTCACCAACGTATTCATTCGCCAACGACAAATTCAGATAGTCACATGGAATAATCGTAATTAAAATCTATGAATCATTCAATTTTGTTGTAAAAATTAAATTATAAGGAATATTTGAAATCTTTAAACAGGTTATACTTGCATAACCTGGTTTGGAAAAGTTTACGCTTTTCATAAACCGCTTTGCGGTTTGTTAAGCGTAAACTGACCCAAACCAGGTTATTTCGTATAACCTGTTCAAAAATTTTAAATATTCCTTAAATAGGTAATATATGTGCTTTTTCTTCCACTAAATACTGAAAGATATTTACAACCCAAACAGCCAACAAATGGTATTCAAACGTGATGAGGGTTTCGAGACCGTATTATATACACATGCCAATTATGATGTTTACTTAACAAACATCATGATGTTTTAAACCGAATCTTGTAATTGTTCTGCTCCTTTGGGGCGTTGTGATTGACAAAATAAAAGTTGTTGTTGTTGTTGTAAGTACAATTAAAACTTGTATTTTTAGCCTGAGAATCCAGAATTTAATGACGATCGTTACCAGTTTCTACTACATCAACTAGAATTGTTCCAGGCTTTGTGTTTTGTAAGTATTTGAATGCTGCTGTATGAAATTGAAACACATTAATTGTTTTATTTTAAAGAAAAATAAAAAAAGTTTGAACAAGGCCTACTTCATGAAAGACAATTTAAATGCTAAACTTGTTTTTTTTCTCAAGCTACGAATTATTTTAATTAACAGTCATATGTCTTTCTATAAATAGAGTGTATATATATATATATATATATTTTTCAAATTCATGGACAATTTGATAACTATACTGTAAATGAACATGGGTAGTCTATATCTTGTTCCACTGAAAAACTATAGTGTTTATTTGTGAAATAAAATAAGTAATTGAATTGGGAAATATTTATAAAATTGTATCAAATCTATTAATAAAACTTATAGAACTTTCCATCATTAAAGTTGAGGATGATAGAAGCATAATATTGATGATAGCATATATATGTACAATATAATAAAAATAAAACTGTATTGAATGGCGCCGATTGATGTCATTTCCATATTCCTTGCTTGGGCAATTAAGATCAATCTAAATAAAAAACCTTCTAATGTAATAAATGATCTGTCATGAAGCCATTATTCTACAGGGGAGGAATGATCTTGCTGTTCATGTTATTACTAGAGAGCATGGCTACTTGACGTGGGAAGATGCTTACCTGTGTCTGACGTCAGATTTACTTCCGGATTGTATCAGGGCTAAATATTGTGAATTAATTATTGGTAAGTTTACTCTGGTTCTACTCAAAACCATTATTAATAGAAACAAAAAAGTTACAGATGTAATGATTGTTTTGACACGACTAAGTAGAATCTTCACAACTGTTAGTCCTGGTGCTTAATGGTTATAAGTGACAAGTTTTGGCAGTCTCAAACAAATTATGTTTATTGGGCATGTTGCTGTTTTCAATATATGTTTGTTATCTGCCAACACTGCGCATCGCGTCCAAATTTCAAACGACCAAACAAAGAATAGCCAAGCAAAACGCTGGATATTTAATAGCATATGGGGTTTTGAAGGGGTAGTGGCGTCCTTAGAATATCATATAAAACAAAATGAAAACAAATTGCTAATATTAAGCAATTTTATCTGCGTTTTAGATGTTTAATGTAATTGTTGTTGTTTGTTGAGATGTTAATAATCAAATATATCGATGTTGTTCAGATACAAAATTCTTATCTTACTTTAGACACACGTGTGTTCCTTGGTATTTTTGAATCCAAATTACCGTCAAAAGTAAACTGTTTTATAAATTAAACAAATATCACTATATTCCATTATTCTTTTCAGCCTAATTGAGTAATGGTTGCTTTTACAATTACTTCAAAGTATAAGAGGCTAGAATATTATATTTTCAATTTTCGTCAAACATTGTTTTAATATATGCTTATATTCTCATTAGAAGCAGCTTTATTTGTAGGTGTATATATACATTATATATTATCAGCCTTAAAATGGGAGACATAGACACTTAAAAGGTAGTTAATCAATTGTACGGTGACAGCGAAGCTGGAACCGTACAATTGATTCACTACCTTTTAGGTGTCATTGTCTCCCATTTTAAGGCTGATGATATTTTTGTGCGAATTTGATTGCATAAAATTGTATTGTTTTGTGTGCTAAACCCAATGCGTTGACCGATATAAGTTGATCTGTGTGTTTATTAAAAAGAATTTGTTTAACTGCTGGGAGGCGTGGCTAATTACTTTAAACTTCATTCATAATGTAGCTATAAATAAAATAATTTGTACAACTTGATTGCACAAAATTGAATTGTTTTGTGTGCTAAACCCAATGCGCTGACCGATATAAGTTGATCTGAGTGTTTATTGATTTTTTGTGTAGCTATAAATAACAGAATTTGTTTAACTGCTTGGAGGCTTGGCTAATTACTATAAGCTTCATTCATAATGTAGCTATAAATAAAAGAATTTGCTTAACTGCTTGGAGGCGTGGCTAATTACTATAAACTTCATTCATAACAACGGCTTTTAAAAGATTTTTCCATACACATCGGCTGTTAAAATGGCGACTATATGAAACGATTTCATTTGAGGTCAAGTTCGTACAATTAATTTTATCGATAATATGTTTAAGACGGACCGTTGTGTTCGTGATCGTATGGTATGGATTAATTTACAACTGCCTATGCAATCAGTGCATATCACCACTGATGCTACGAGTTTGAATACTGCACATGGCCGGGTGTACTCGATACAACATTATGTGATAAAGTTTGTCAGTGACTTGCGACAAAACGGTGGTTTGTTCAGGGTCCTCCTGTTTCCTCCACCAATAAAGCTTACCGCCACGATATAGCTGAAATCTTGTTGCAAGTAGTGGTAAGCACCATAACTCTAACCCCATATTTAAGCATGTCTAAGCAGTAGGTTTGCTTTCCGTTTTCAATATTCACGAGATACTAATTAATAAAGATTAAAATTAAATTTTAACTGTGCGATGATACATTTCTGTTTCCGAACTCTTTTTCAGCATTGTTTGTAGACGTAGGAAACAATTATTCTGTTCTAGATCACCCTAATATATGTTTTATATATGAATATGTGGGATCTAAAGATTCTGACAGAGACCAGAGCTTTGTAAGTCATCTTATATTTTACATGTGAAACAACAATTACTATATTTGTTTATTATTTCTAACTTACATTCAGATAATTATAAACAACAGCCAAATATTATTAAACTGCTAAGGGAGAAATTGAGAAACAACAATTCATTACTATAGTATTAATAAATGGGTGCTTTCATAATGGACCGGTTATGTGTCCAAGGTTAGTCATAATGGCCCAAGGAAGGTTGTATTGGCTCGAGGCAACGCCGAGGGCCATTGTTACTTATCCGATGACATATAACCGGTCCATTATGAAAACACCCATTTCTTAATAAGTTAATACTTGTATTAGCCAGTCAATTTCAATTTTAGGTAATCTTCATTCTTTTTGAAGAAGGCCACAGTATTAACCGAAATGATAGGCTATAATTGTTTTATCATTTTTCAATATTATCATTTAAATACCAAAATTTTGAAATTTTATGAAAACTGAAATTTTTTAAACTTTTTGAAAATTTTATGATTTTGAAATTATTTTTTTTTAAATTTTGAAATTTTTTTTTAAATTTTGAACTTTAAAATTTTTTAAGTTTTTTTTATTGATTTTAGAATTTTGAAATTTTATGAATTTTTTGAAATTTTTAGGTAATCTTCATTCTTTTTGAAGAAGGCCATAATGGACTGGTCCATTATGGCTTTTTGCCCGGTCCATTATGGCTTTTACCGGTCCATTATGGCCTTAAAAGCGCAATTTCTAATTTGGAAAGTCGCCGTCAAAAATCATATCATCATCAAAGCATTTTGGAGCAAAATAATGTTCTTGCTGTATAAATACAAACCAGTCTATAGTATTCATAATATAACCTACTGGTTAATAATAAGCAATAATAGAACTGTCTTAAGTCCATTATGTTGAATTCTCGGGGAAGGGAATGTATTTGCCACAAGAATGATTTGTATATTGTCTGCAGATGCCCCTATGTTGTACATATGTTTCCTCACATGTAAAATCATATACTAATTAAACCACTCTGCTTTTCGTTCGTATGATTATGAAACATAACGATGATCGTCACAAAATAAATCGGGACAGAAATAGACGGTTTTTCCTATAACGAAGCACGGATTTTATTATGACAATTTCTCCAAGTTAACTTTGTATATAATATGTCATTCTGAATTATTGTTAAACTGTTTGAATATCACTTCTCGGAATGATATTTACTGTCAGATAAGTTGCTTCAGAAATGTCTCACATTTGTGAATTTTGTCTTGTCCTACTCACGATTTTTAGTTGATGTTACGTGAGCGATATTTGATTTAATGTCTTATATGTCTGTGTAAGAGTGAGGTTTCTGTTTAATAAGTCTGATAATTGTTCCAAATGAATGAGAATATCTTCATAAGTATGAAATTGTCAGCCAAATTATGGGATTTTCATCACAAATGTAACGAATACAGCGATAATGTTGCTTATTATCGTAAAAACAGAAATCATGTCATAACGCTCTTGTGTTGTGTAAGGTACGAGTTGCCTATTGAACATTAGATGAAAGTAATTAAACACTTGTATGACTTTGTTTACATGTATGGTATGGTATTGTGTGTGGTTAAGCACAAGGCCCTTGGCCAGGGGGGTCCATCTTCCTGCCAATTTATTGTTACATGCTTGACCTAATATAGCGTAATATTTTAACTATTCCTAAATTTTCTGAGCATGTATGTCTGACTGCTTGCTGTGTATAAGTCTACCGGATCTACCTCCTTCAGGGCCCAAGTAAGGGGCTTCATAATTTATCTATTACATGGCCTCGTTTGTCCTAAATCTGACACTGATGGTGTGACACCCATGTGAAGCTTTAATAATATTTTCCTGATTATGTTGTCCACCCATATATGTTGTTTATTAAAATTGGAATTTTGCATCTTTTTTGGTGTGTTTTTGTAGGTTTCACCGAGCACTCAGAGTCGGGAGTCGGGAGAGGTTAGCATCGATGTCTCGATGTTTTATTATAATCTTCTCTTTGCACTCAAATGATTTATTTATTCAATTAATTAGTAATAGTGTTATTGGCAAAAATAGACGATATTTCTAAACAATGCTTTCTATTAAAAACGTAATAAAAGACATTTTGTTTTATTTCCGTTTAGACATACTTAGTTCTTTTTTTTTATTTTATTTGTTTCTGCTACTCGAAATAATTGTTTTCTATTTTTTGTCTTTTTCTTTATTAAAAATAATTTTTTCTAATAAAATAGTAAATAACTTATTTCTTTAATTTTTACATTTACTTGACATATTTGATTTAATTTTAAATCTTTCAAAAATGTTTTGCATTAAAAGTGGTTTTCTAATCTAAATTCAGAATGATTCTAAACATTGTATTACAATATTGCACATTGTTCCTGTCAACGTTCTTTTTATTGTTCTGCTTTAAATGTTGCCTGTTTCAAATATATACTTTCATTATTGCAGATATAGTATATTTCCATCTTTAACATATTACGTAGAATCTTTAGAAGTTTATATAAATATCGCTATCAATATGATGTGATGTCTTCAAAGTCCTTTCAAAATTACTATTGACAAAAATGTACCTTCATGTTTTTTTTTAGTTAACGTATTCGGATTGTTCAATGTCATGTTGTTTTCTTTGTGTGTGTCAACGCAAATATATATTTATTTAAGAATATGATATTTTTTTAAGAAACATAATTTCCTTGTTCTGAATAGGTTGTGAAAGACCTTGTGACAATATTTCCCGTTCTTAGAGACTGGCTTGCAGAGTTTTTGAGACAAAATAATCAGATGACAGCGTCAGACATAGGACATAATCAACTAGTAGAACAGGTATTCGATACTAGAAAAATATCAAATGATTTTCTTTCATTTTGGTTTTTTTATTTTTGGTTTTTGGTTTCTTTTATTAAAAACATCCCTTAGGCAATATAATATGGTTATATATATATTTAATTACTTTAACTTTTATTAAAGATAAATATACTATAGTTGATTTGCTTTGTGTGAATGAATTTTTCAGAGCAATGACGTATGGAAGGTGTAGACTGATATGTGAGATGCGATTGGAAGTTCAGTGCGACCGGAACATATAAACGACAGCATGTTCATAGAGCATTTGTCAAAGGGACGTCACTATAGCCACACATAGAGTGTGTTCAAATTATGCGTGTTGTTCCTTGCTAATAAATGTTCTCGTATGTAAAGATAAAATTTGCAATCATTGATAGCAGTATGCTCTATTGTTGAAACAATAATACTGATCTAATGACAATTCAAATCATATATTAAGTCATTGTCTTTTTTTTTTATCTTTTGCCTCAATTTCTCTTTTTCATCTGAGATATTGTTTTAATATAAATGATCCTAACAATTCGTTTAATTTTATGTCATTTGATGCAGGATATTAATATCTTCAGAAAATGTAGTTATCCGACGTGAACTCAAATGTTCCGAAAGGGTCAGCAGTTCCTGCTCCACTGGTGGCACCTGTCGTGTTACAAATACACGACACAGACATTATCTGATATGGAGCTACTAATTAACGTTAAAATGTGTATTACACGGATCATACAAATTAATAAGTAACTGTTTAAAGTTAGATTTGTATTTTAGGTATTGAGACTTCTACAACATCTTGTAAAGTTTGGATATTACAATGATATGGATGATGTAAAACAGCTGTTGACGCCATTGTTGTCACTGTTAGATGGCGCTCATGATGTTCCATTTCCAAAAGATAAAGGAAAAGGTTGGTGCCCCCAATATGAAGACGTATTTATTTTTTTTGCCTTGAAATCAAAGTATAATATCTATTAATTGATAAAAAAAATATACATTAATCAAAGAAGTACTATTGATGAAAGTGTTTTTATATGTATTAAAACTATTCTCACAGTAGAGTAATTTTACACTTGTTTTGTGCAATTCTTAGGCAAGCAACGTTAATCTATTATGAATATCTACAGTTATGTTAAACAAATACACAGCAACGAGACAACTGGTAGGAATCATTATGTAGCATATTCAGTAGTATCCACAGTCGTTGTTACTTTTGTCTGTGGTTACCTACTAGGTGTTATTAATCAGCCTTCTGTTTTAGATCACAAAGTGTAAATTGTTCAAATATCGAGTTTTCTATTAAATACCATTATGAATATATATGTAACATAATTTATAGAAACCCAATCCTATTTTTCATATACAATCATGTTCCTCATATCAATTTACAGGTTACACAAAAGAAGGACAGAAAGCTGTAAATTTATATCGTACATCTGGGAGGTTTGATCCAAGTCAAGAGGCAGCAGCTGTTGTCAATGCAAAATACCAGTAAGTGACACAATTGTTTATTGCCTGAAAATAGGTTTATTGATAATCATTATTATAAAACAGCTGCAGATGATATACCATTGATAGCTAACGTAAAAGGCACATTACTCATAACAAATTATTTTCCTATCTATAATTTCAGTCTTGATGAATTTTACCTTCATGTTTATATATCCTAATTGGAAAAAGAGACCATCATATTGTATTAAATGATATATGTTTGTGTGCAAATGATATATTTTGTCATAGCATTTCTATAATTCAAGTACTTCCATACACAAGGTCTATAATACAAACCCTGATTGATTTGTTTTCGAATTGAAAATTCTATCATAACTTTGTATTATTCTTTCAATTAATGTCATTGATACATCCTAATTTATATATTTCAAGTAAATATACATTCGTTTGAGAACACCGAATGGGTAATCAAAATGGACAATCTAGAAACACATGCAATATTGGTTATAATTCCTAGAACCAGGACCTTAAAAGGTGCGGGACTCAATTGCTCTCTGTAAAACCTGCAGTATGTTGTCGTGTGGTCTTGGACAACATAGAATATGGGCCTAATTGGGAGCAATTGGTCCAATTGGGTTAAGGAAGGTCCTGCTTAGAACGAAAACAAAAAAAAGACAACACATACAGCAATTAACACGACACTCGATATCTTGTGTAATACAAATTTTGCTACCTAGCGAAGGCGAACCACATCCACTTAATTACAATATTGTAACAGCATGTTTATTTAAACATTTGTTTATGTCTTTTCATAGAGCTATGGAGGTTCTTGACTTTCTGTTAACATTTCAAAGAAATCTCCGTCTGAAGGTTAGTTGATTGTGTCATTACTACTTTATGGAATTACAAAATGTATTATTCATATGTTAAACTTCTGCCTAATTAGCAAGAATACTGTCTATTTATTCTTTATAATTACTTTAACATTTATGATGCATGTTATATTTATGACATGCCTCACATTCGTGAAATTATCGTATTTTTATTATTAAGAATAAAAAAAAAAAAACATATATTTGACAAATGTGAATGTGATATATTTTGTAACAACAATATGATATTTTAATGCACTTTCCTGGTAAAGCATGTATGATGATAAACCACAATGTGTTGCAAATGAAATGTACATGTACATGTAATGTAATATTTTGTCGATGTTTACATTTGTAGGCATTTGTCACCAGATTCAAGCTCTGTGAACAAAATTCGTTCAAGGGAAAGCCACCGTTGATATTAGAACCATTGATGTATGAAAGTTACAATCCACACCAACAGACCAAGTATGTATATTATGATTAGTCTATATTCAATGACATTTATATCCATAATAGTCAATAGAATCAAGTTCTCTAATTACTGACATATATTGTATCTGTGGTAATACTACTATATATGATTTGGCACTGACATGAGTTCCTAAATAATTTAATTATTAAAAGTAAGGTCCTTCTCTCTAAAGTAAGGTCTTTCTCTCTAAAGTAAGGTCTTTCTCTCTAAAGTAAGGTCCTTCTCTCTAAAGTAAGGTCCTTCTCTCTAAAGTAAGGTCTTTCTCTCTAAAGTATAGGCAACATTTGCTGATTTTGGCTATCCTGCCGGTTTATGTACTTTGATTTCCAAAGACTTTTAGAATATTTTGCTTACAAATCTTTTCACAATGATTGTTCCTGTAAAAGGTTATTTCAGATACACTTTGTGGCATTACATTTGTATATCCACTGAACAAAGTAAGTTATTGGATATGCTAATATGGCGTACTACTTTCGCTTGTAAACAACTTGAAGCTATTCTCTAAATAGCACAATTATTCTTAGCACATACGCGATGTCCTGTCGATGTCCTGTCGGTGTTTTTCAGTGATCGCGTGTTTTTCAGTGATCGCGCAAAAGAACAATTACAGTAATAGAAATAGAAATTATAATGTTTTCTTTGAATCTTTGACGTATGGAATATTTGAGGTCCTACTAAAATGCGCCCGAGTGCGTCCGAGAGCGCCCCAGAAGGTAAAAAGCGCCCGAGAGCATATACAAAGCGTCCGAGAGTAAATAAATAGCGCCCGGGAGTTTTTATGTAATAGAATGACAAAAAATGTGAAATAATTTGGCTGCAAAATAAGTTAAGTTATGAAAGGAAATGTTTATTTATATCAGAAACAACTAGGCTAATTATGTAAGCAACATCCATTATGGATAAAACACTGTTTGAATGTAATGATGGGATAGTGTCTAAAATATGACAAGTCATAAGATGTAGTTTTGTAAAATTACAATGAAAAAAACTTAGTTGAACTATTGTTAAGATTTGTAAAATCGTGAATAATTGAAACCATATTCCAATGCTCTAAAACAATGTGAATTATATATGCATATCAGTCATCTTGTAAAATATATAAATGTATCTTGATTAAAACATACGTAAAAACTTGTTTCATATATCAAAATTAAAGCAAAATGATGTTTCTAAAATCAGAAACTTCAAGATTTTCAAATTTCAAATCTTGAAATCTTAAAATCAGAGACGTCTCCATTAAAATTTAAAAAAATGTTCTACTGAATCTAATAAAAAACTAAGAAGATATAAAATGTAAGGGAAGCACTAAATCAAGACACTGATAAAAAAATATGTACATAGTCATTTAAAACAGTATAAATAAGAATAACAGTTCGTGGCTGAATGCTTATAAAACACGAAGATGGTATAAAATATTAGTGAAACACTAAATCAAGGCACTGGCAAAAATATGTTCATAGTCATTTAAAACAGTATAAATGATAATGACAATTCATAGTTGAATGCTTATGAAAACTTCAATGTTGTTGTTTTATTGCTCTTTACTCTCTTCTTTTGGTTTGGTTTCCTGGCAGTAGTTGGTGTTTTAGGTATTTTGATCATGCCATCCGACGATTGAATAAAGTTTTCATTCTTTCTTGTCAAATTCATGAACTTCTGAAATAAAGCGTTTTTCTCAGATTCAGTTTTCGATGCCCAAACGATTTCTGTCACTTGAAGTTTCCTTACCCACGGTGCTAGAGCGTAGTTCCCTTGGTCATGTAGAGCTCGGCGCATGTCCCTGTACTGTAATTGAACTATTCGGTGCAATGTATCTATGAGTTCGGGTAATTTAACGACTTGCCAGTTTGTAGAAAGTTTTAGAATATGGTTCATGGATTCACATGAATTGTTTTTCCAGTTGACTGGTGCGATATCTTTGTTTGATGGCATCCACACAAATGATTTAAAGGAGTCTACATTGCTTGTAAAAGAGCGACGGAAGCCTGGCAAGCAGTTTTCATATTTTGACTCTAATTCTAAAACCTTTAAGTCGAATTCAACATCATCAGCAGAATGGAGAAGACCATCTGCTCCAAAGATATCGGACATAACTGTCTTAAAATTCGAATCACCTTCACCAATGAGCTGTCGAAGGTGGCGTTTAAAATTTTCCTCAACATGTCTGGTCTGGTCTTATTGATTTCTGTTGAAACCCACTCTTGGGTGGTTTATTGGTTAGTAGAAATAAGTCATTCAACTTCAATTCATTATCAATTATGTTAAGCAATCAAGCTCATTCAGTACACTATATGCAAATAAAAAATATAACTGTCCGTAAATAAGGAAAGTTTACCATAACAACATCTTTATTCATGAACCATATATTTTTATATAGAAAGTATATGTTATCTGAATGCTATATTCTTTATGGAGTTATATTATAGCCGTTGTTCTTGTACATGTATCTTAGTATTTTATCGCCATATCCTTTCATATTCGTCATTCTAATGAAAAAATCATTGCCCGGGCGCTATATATTTACCCTCGGGCGCTTTTTATATGCTCTCGGGTGCTTTTTACCTTTTCGGGCGCTTTCGGACGCACCCGGGCACTTTTTAGTAGGACCGAATATTTGTCTTAACTATGTTTTAAAAGTCATATTTACTTAACTTCGCAACACCCCTTGAAAAGGCACATATTGTGTTGCGTCATCGTCTGCTCCGTTTACAAACAGCATACAGGACCGTGGTGCATACAAATTTTGAAATTGTTTCTGGACGTATAATTATTTCCGGAAAAAAATACTTATGACAACCATCTATCGACTTTGACGTTTATAATTTGTCGTCTTCCGGTGACGTAGTTTACATTAAACGCTGGCGACATTGACACAAGCTGAGCATTTTATTTGTTTAAGTAGCTAAATGTAAAATGCCATCAAATTGGAAAATATCAGTAATTTAATTGCATCATAGTTTTGTTATCCACGTACGTAGGAAAACAACTTTATTGTCTGTAAACATGACGAAGGTTACAGTAGTGGATTTTGAAATTTTCTTAATCTATCAAAATAAAGGTCAATCAAATAATGAAAGGCATTTGAATGATTGTTGAGAATGTCAAATTTGTGTTTGAAGCGAGTATGAAAGGAACATTTGATTGTGTAAGCGCACCTTTAGTTAATTATGACGTCACAATTTGTATGGAAATTTTAATTTGATAATCAGTGACTTCAGTGTTTAAAAGAATCAAACTTCAATATGACATAATACAATAGTAGCACCTCATTGATACCATTAGCAGATTCCTAAACATTAAGCAATTGCTATGATTAAATTCCAATAGGTACAAATGATGATTAAATCATAATTCAAATATATAGGATAGCCCGGTGTTCCATTGTATCGCGGTACTACTACTTATTGTTTTTATATACCATATACAGAAAATATTCCTGACACATGCTAATCTGGGTCACGGGTCATTATGAGTAGCATGTGTAGTCACGTGAACAGATACGGTGTTGAAAAAACTGTTGGTACTCATAAAATATTGATAAATGCAATACAAGTTTATGTTTGTCTTCAAGAAATATGATAGAAAAAACCATGTGTGAAGTTTTCTGACGAAATATCTCCGATTTCTATTCTATATATAAATTTATGAATTGAAGTTTTAGAAATACTCACAGCTAATTTTAGCCATGTATTTTTATCTTGGACAATAATGAGC
>MJUT01054407.1:39766-52062 GCA_002080005.1 Gigantidas platifrons | reverse complement strand
AAGTTAAATAATATGAAATATTGACATCCACACTTGCCTTTTGGACAGCACATTTCTGTGTCCATGCACACTTGTTCAATGAATAAATATTAGTAATATCTTACCTGTCGGTAATTGTTTTCCGTGAATGTTAAAACAGCCTTCCTCTCTCATTTCATACCAAATTCAACCTTTTATTGTTTGTTTTTTTATGATTTTTTAAGATTTGAAATGGCATCAAGAGGTGTTTCCCATTGTATTGTGCTAAAAATAGAAATACATCTGTGGAGCACGTGTTTGACTAATTATTGTCAGGATTCACATGGACTCTTCCAAAATGTGACAGTAATAAGGAGAGAAAAAATGTGACCATCGTTAATCATTATTTGTCATTTAATTTTAATGTGATCTTGACATGACTGCAAATTGCATATTACAAACAAAGTATATATTTTTATCCTTATTTTTTAGACTGGTTTTCCATAGTTGTTTTTCTCGGATAAAGGGTCAAAGCTACAAGATCACATGGCCTTAGGGAATTATGGGATACAGGTTATCGGACGACAATATGTAAACATTGACACTTGTGGTTAAAAATAATTTTTGGGCAGTTTTTGGAAGGATGGTATCAGGGGTTTTTATCAATATCAGCCATTTTGTTGAAATTTTATAAAAGTATTCCGTACTTACCATAATCTTGGCCATTTTCAGGGTAAGCGGGCTCTTAACAAGCGACGTGACTTCAGTGTTTATGTTGTAAAAATACACGCCCAGGAATGACGTCATGCACAAGGAATCCTCGAGTATGCAAATACCGCGATACAATGAGAAGGCATTTTCATGTCTGATTCTGTCTTTTTTATCCATCTGACATTATATAGTATATTGGAGCTTTTATTGTACATTTGGTTAATATATAAACAATTGTTGTTTTTGTACTTTTTGATGGATTATTTTGTTGTGACCGTTGCATTTGACAACCGTATTATAATGTCCAGCCATGATTGTAATTTGTACAATATATTATAATTGTTCAATAATATCAGCTGATTTACTTTTAGTTTACTTGAATTGACATTTAATTTTGTAGAAAAGCTTTAAGACACCAAAAGAAGGTCATTAAAGAACTGAAAGAAATGTTCAGTATCTCATCTATATTTGAAATAGATTCAACGACATTAGTTGTTATGGTAAGATATTAAAGATGATAAATACAAAACAAGATGTTTGGAAGAAAAATAAAAACAACAAAAACAGACTATCATAAGACTTTAATAATTAAACAACCTTGACTTTGTCTGTCTACCATAAACTGATCTTACTGTGATTATAGAAGTAATTTAATAACTTTATTCGCTGTTTAATGTATGGTACAAAATAACACATTGAACTTTTGGAATAAGAAGAGTTTGAAGATACCACATGGGTAATCAGAATCCGTATATCGAAAAAGAACAACAGAATTGATTGAATGGTCAAAAGAAAAGGACAAACAACAATCTACAAGACACTACACAGAAAACTAAAGATCGAGCAACACAAACCTTGCTAAAAACATGGGATGAACTCATGTGCTCCGGAATGGTAAACAGTTCCTGTTTCACTAATGGCACCCGTCGTGTTACTCTAGTTACAAACCGTGGCGTGTGATAAATGTAGTCATACTAATAAATAGTGTAGCAATTCTACAGGGAACGACTTCCAATTATAGAAATATGCACAAAAATATTTGTGTAGATTGATATATTCTGTCAAATTGAGAAATATATCAATAACGAAATTACAATGAAGCATAATGATTTTAATATATGAATATATATATATATTTGCCTTCAGGATTTGTCCGAGTACAAGTTTGACAGGATGGTTACTAAATCATTGGATATTCTGAATAAGCTTTATTCCTCGCAAAGTGATATGTTTCAGTTGGCAGCGAAAGCACAAGTAAGATAATTTTGTCATTTATGTTCAAAATAGTAGAGTGTTTTACATAAACAGTTATATATAAATGTATATGCCTCTTTTCGTGTTCTGTGAATTAAAGTCAGATGTGATTGGTCGTTTTGTTGATATTGGTGGAATTGTTGAGCATCACTGATTAAACTTTCTTTTCATGATAAGTATACAATGTATATCAAATATTGCAGACTATCTACATAAATTGTAAATGACATTTTTTTATTTCTATTTGGAGAGGTTGTTTTCATGGTGATAATTTGAATAGTTTTAGTATATATATTCTTTTGCTTTCTGTTATTTGGTGACCTTATTTCAGTGGAAGCTTTTACTATGAATTAGTAGATAGAAATCTTATGTCGTTAAATTTTAATATTAAGTTACACCTAGTGTTAGTAAAATCCTAACTAGATAGCACCTAACCTACATTTTTTTCCATAATACAGATTTTACTGACACAAGATTCAGCAAGGGTACATCGTGAACTACAAAGAAGTCTCCCTGTATTACGTCGATTGGCCAGACAAAAATTAAATGATCATCAAATTCTTCTGATGGGAGAAATCCTTGATGAACTGGCAGAGTGAGTAGCATAACTATATTTTGTGTTCTATTTACTGAGTGTTGGTGTGTTTAATGCCACTTCCAACAATATTGCAGCTATATTGTGGCGGTCAGTTTTATTGATGGAGGAAACCGGAGTACCCATGATACTGAGTTCGGTTTGATGTTTAACTTATAGATAAGATGAGCAACATTCATTATATTGCATAGCCAACATTTATCGATGGCATTGTATGTTCAAAAGACCGTTTTATATGGATCGCCTATAATCTTTGTTTCTTGAATTATTTCATTTTAAAATGAAAATGTGTACAACACATTATCAATGCTCATGTCTGTCAAGCTGTTTGCATATATGGATGTTTTGTTTGTTATGCTGTTAATTCTGTCTTAAAATGTATATCATAATTGTTTCTAGTCTGTCATATTTCTCAAATCCTGCAATGATTTATCATAGATTCATAGTACTGTTTTTTTTGTTTTTTTTTTAGATTCTGTCATTTGCCAAAGACACCAGAAGAACCACATTTCATGAATCAAAATATTCTGATAAGTCATGGTGAGTGTGACTATTAAGTAAAATATTCTGATAAGTCATAGTGAGTGTGACTATTAAGTAAAATATTCTGATAAGTCATAGTGAGTGTGACTATTAAGTATAGTCTTTTATAATTATTCAGTTATTAGATTAAACACCATATATATAAAACTAAAAAAAAATAGATATCAAAGTTCGAATGCACGATATAATGATTTGATTGATTTGAGTTTGGTGTTTAATGCCACTTTCAGCAATATTTCAGCTATATCATGGCGAACAGTTTTAGTGATGGAAGAAGCCGGAGTACCCAGAGAGAACCACCGACCATGGGTAAGCAACTGGTAAACTTTATCACTTGCGGCTGCCAGTCGAGTGTACCCTTTTTTGTAATTGACAAAGCTGGGCGTGAACCCACGTCGTATTGGTGATAGGCTTGTATGAGTTGTTAGGTAATCCAACTACCTAACTCATTGAGCCACCCGGTCCCTCGCGCACGATATATGTTATTAACAAATTTGCATAATCTTTTTACAGGTATTCTGGCAATTGTCTTGGATATCTTGTCTCAGGAAATTGACACAAAATTAGTGGTAAGTTATCATTAATGTTATTTATCATGACGAATATTTTCTAATCAAGGATTCATACTGTTACAAAACTACAAGTAATATTTACTTACATTTTCAACGATGAAGAAAAGTTATATTTTATAAGCCTTTGATGATTGGTCATGTATATGTTTAATAGGGGTATCTATTTTGCTTCTCTTTAAATATTTTTCAATTGTGGAACAGTTCCGACAGTGTGGTATATATTGAATTTGTATTTTTGCATTTTATTTCTAGTGACTTTGTAAAAAGAAAGTAAATGGTTAGTATTAAAGGGATATTAAAGCTTGTTTTGACATATATTTTTTCAACTCTTGACGAAGGTTGTTTCTTTTCAATTTAATTGTAAAAACAATCCAAAAATACTTTGCACGCCCATATAATCCTTAATATCGTTAAACTATCACTTAAAAGGGTCGAAATGAATTTTTGTCTAGGAAGCAAAAGATTCAATCAATGGAAAACCCAGAGAAAACCGCATGACATGAAAGAATTATCAAGGAATTATGTCACTTTTACAAAGATTCATTGATAAAAACCGGGATAATTTATCATAAATATCATTTATTGAACCAATTGCAAGTTTTCATGAGATAAAAAAAAAAATACCAAATTGAGCTTTAGTATCCCTTTAACATATTTTATTGTTCCAATATAATGCAAATAATATAATTTTTAGAAAATATTACAATATCATTAAACATAATTTTGACCACAGGATTCGGACACAAGCTAATATCAATCTGTCTCCAAGATGTTACACACAATAAAAAATGCTCGGACAGGATAAAGTAAATAGTTTTTACTCCACATAACCGAAACGTTATAATTTCAGGAACAACAGTACCAAGGTATGAAGCAGATATTTTCCAAGACATTATGGTTAATGAAGCTTTTAGCCAGGGAAAATAAAGAAGTCCAGGAGAAATTGTTTCATCATCTAGACACACTATTATCTGTCCAAATTGTGCCATCTGATTTAGCACTTTCACTGAAAGAGGTTAGTGTAAAACTATTATTTAAAAAATAGATGATATATTTATGCATGTTATCCAATGTCTGATGTCTTGATGGCCATTACATGCTGTCGATGCATCAATGAAATAAGCACAGAGTACCAGAATCTGGAAAGATCTTCCAATAAGAATACAATTCGGGTATGAAACGACAATTGTACAGACAATGGGTTTTAAAATAAAAGATTGATATCTTTAACAACTAGAAATACTTAAAACAGAGGATGACATTTTGCTAGATCACTTTATTCTTGATGGAAATAATGATAAATTTGTGTTTTGAAAGAAGATTAGAAATAAATTAGACTAGCATTTACACAGCTTCACAAAAATAAAAAGAAACAACGCACAATTTTACTTATTCTTTCATTCAAAATTTACAATGAATAATAATTAATGACTGCAATTAAAAGTGGAGGCAACCATCTTTTTATGTAGACGTATAAACTAACTTTTCACCTAATTTTCTTAATTGTCGTATCTTACAACCGGAAGACTAGTATAATAATTTAGGTAAATGAAAGGGAACCATTTCATATTAGGGAGTGTATCGTAGAATGAAATCCAGATTTTTTTCATCAAACACAATTTTTGACCACAACACAATGTTCTGTTTCAGAATGTTTTTTTCTTTCAATTGCTTCATAAGGGAGATTTACATTATAAGTTCTATCAATCATTAATACAAATTTCTATGAGATTAGACATAAATCTTAAATGTAAGCACAAAAGGAACATGCAATATGTTCCCAAAACCATATTCCCATTAAAACCACTGTTTCCATTTTATTTCCGAAAAGTATGAAAGCTGCTTCAGCTATCTTTTATAAAGATATGACTTATTTTCTTTTTAGCTTTTTGTGGCTAACCAAACTACTTGTTTAAAAGTGTCGTCAAAACAAATACAGAAAATTGTGCTCTTAGCTGCATTACATCAACACGATGCACCTGAATTCCTGGAACTTTTAAATGTCCTCGTGAAGGTGGATGGACTTGATCTGACAATAAAACGTAACCAAGCACTGGTTATGAAGTATATAATGCAAAATTACAGGAAAGCTGCTTACGTACTGGACCAACCACGTGACATAAGGGAACAAATTCTCACAAATAAAAAAGAAAAGGGACATCTGGCATATTATGTTAGATTAGTAGACCTGCTTGCAACATGTGCAGAGGTAAGATTATTATAAAACTGTTAGATTTGTTGTATACCGTCTTTGATATCAATTAATCAATAGCAATAAATGTACATTCAAATAAAATGTAATTACTGGGATGCTACTTTAACTCTTTTTTGTCTACCTAAACAAACAATTATGGTGTGATTATCTTCTACAACATTTGTTATCTATATAGTAGAATTTGAATATACCAAAGGGGTAATCAGAATTAGTAATTCTAAGGACAGAGAGCACAATGGCCAAAAAAAGGGACAAAATGACAAACAGTGGCACCCGTCGTGTTACTCTAGCAACAATTTCCAGGTTGTTTATTTCAAATTGTTGTTGATAAAGTGCTTTATTAAGCACTCCAACATTCAATTACACCATACACCTCACACGTGATAATTAAATACAATGTATATTGTTAATGATTAAACAATCATCATCTCTTTCAGGGTGAAAATAAATTTATTGAATCATTATGCCAGACCATATTACCAGTTCAGGACCTTTTATGGGTGATGAATCATATATCAATAGACAATAATTTAAAGAAGCCATTCGTAAAATTCATGATATGGGTATACATGAAGCCTGTTGTTAATCTGGTGGAAAGTGGTGCAGCCGATTTACAGCACGATAAGTAAGTTCCTTGGTCAGCAATTAAGCAAACTTGTAATGTGTTGAGGCATTATATACAGTCCAACAAAAGTTAAGCACCACCTGACTTGTTTCAATAATATCTTTTCTAATAATAAACTTATTTAAAATCGGTTTGCTGTTTTCGTTACCTGTACACACATACTTACTTACCTTTGAAACAGGTTATTGATCGATTTTTATTTATGTGTATATGACAGGGTGTGTAAAGTGCCACGTGTACTTTTCAACATTTGTGTTTGTGAACGAAAGCTGATATTTTTTGTGTAGAGTTTTAAGTTTCATTTTCTATTGGTTTGGTATGGTGCGGCAAAAATTAACCATACCAGAAAAGTGGCAAGCATAATTGTGGTTTTAGCCATAGAAGGGTGGCAGACCACTTCAGGGTTAACCATTCCATCATTGTACAACTGATGCAGCGTTTTCGTCAAACGGGGAATGTTACTGACCGTCCACGTGCAGGTAGATCTTGCAAAACGATGCAGAGAGAGGACCGGCTTATATCTAGACGGGTGCGGCAATGGCCGTTCAGTACAGCTGGTGCACTTCGTGGTAATTTAGCGTTTGGAAACCACATTAGCACTCGCACTGTAATCAGACGCCTCCACCATCAGGGAATGAGGGCGCGACGACCCATAAAACGTCCACAGTTGACATTATGTCATTGCCATGCTCGATTTGACTGGTCACATGATCATTTGGGGTGGACTATTCGCACATGGAGACAGGTACACTGGTCTGATGAAAGTCGTTTTTTCTTACGCCCTACCGACGGTCGTGCAATGGTTTGGCGCCAACGAAACACTTCATTTCAGGACAACCACATTTTGGGCACAACTGCTTTTGGGGGTGGGGGTGTAACTGTCTGGGGTTGTTTTTCCTTTGACTGTAAGTTGGACTTGTATGTTCTTGATGGTAATCTGACAGGCCAAAAATACCGTGACAATGTGCTCGCTCCATGCGTAGTCCCCCATTTCAACAATCATGCATTGGCTGACAGGCCAATGTTCATGGACGATAACGCCAGGCCACATAGAGCCCGAATTATACAACATTTTTTACAGCAAGAGGCTGTTCAGACAATTCCATGGCCTGCGATGTCGCCAGACATGAACCCTATAGAGCATGTATGAGACTTTATTGGCCGAAAAATTAACCAACACAATCCAAAATGTCAAAATATTGACAAATTAAGAACTGCTATCTTACAGGAGTGGCAACAGTTCCCCGAAGAACGGCTTAGGCGTCTTGTGCGAAGCATGACGAGGCGTGTTACAGAACTTCACAATAAACGCGGTGGATGTACTCGTTATTGATTTTTATGCCTTACACATACGCACAATAGATGCATTTAAAAGTTCTTAAAATCTGAAGACTCTGCATTATAAAGCAATGTTAAAAACTTACATCAAAGACAAACTGGTTTTACGTTTTTCCAGCACCTGTTTTGAACCCCATTTTTGCCACGTCATAGTCAGATTCTTTCAGGATGATAAATACTTCGTAGATTGGTAATTTTAGAGCCCTTGGTGTAGTCTTTTAAGTAGTGTAAGAAAAATGGTGATATCTATTTTATTGTTTTAACAGTTTTGATGTAAAAAATATATCCATAAAAATATAGGGTGGTGCTTAACTTTTGTCGGAGTGTATATATAAACAGGTATATAGAGCAAAAATAATTCTGAATAAAACAAGTTTAATTAAATCAAATGCCAATCCTATTGAACTTTCTCAAATATCTGTGACCGTCTATTCTGTGTTTGTTGATTGATTTATTGTGTTTGATGCCACTTTCAACAATATTTCAGCTATATCATGGCGACCAGTTTTAGTGGTGGGAAAAGGCAGAGTACCCGGAGAGAACCACCCACCATGGGCAAGCAACTGCTAAACTTTATTACTTGCGGCTGCGAATCGAGTGCACCTTTTTTTGTAATTTACAAAGCTGGGTGCGAACCCACGCCGTATTGGTGATAGGCTTGTATGAGTTATTAGGTAATCCAACTACCTAACTCATTGAGCCACCCCGGCCCTGTGTTTGTTGAGAAATTCATTATGAAATTTTTTTTTTTTTTTAAATAAGTCATGATTTCATGTATTTTTAAGCGTTTCTATAATGTTCAGCCATAAATGAATATATACGAAATATTGACATTTCATGATATTTAAAAGTTCAAGCATTGATGATGTGACATTTTTTGTAGAGATTTGTGGGATTTTATTTCTGCTGTAGCAGGTTCTATCAATCAGATATCAGAGGCTATGTCTCGACATTCAGAGAGAACAATGTCATTATTAAAAGCACCACCAGATTTCAGGTAATATAACTTTATTATAGTGGTACATTTTGTAGTATGAAGTATTACCATTTTAATCATTAATTTTAATCTTTTTATATTTATATGTACAAGTTCGTTAATCCTATCATTCTTTAGCCTGTGTTTCTACGTTTGCTCGATTGGATTTTTAGCTGTCATGAGGGTGAGGTATGTTGCTTTCATTATTTAGCAATATAGATATATTAGATAGGATACGCTATAATAATTATTTATATGCTCCAACAGAACATTGTGAATTTATACCTATATCAATCCATTCATTACATGATATAAGTAAGTCACTGTACAGATCTGAGCATACCAGCTAGTTCATTTTAGATGGTAGCTCTTGATAATATCTGTGTCCATTTGTTGTATTGTTTGTTTTTGTTTTTTTTTGGGGGGGGAGGGGGTAAGTTAAAATGATGTTTATATTTGGCTTTGAGCGTACCTAATAAAGAATATTCCAGAAACGTGTCGCATGCACGTTTAAGTATGCATCATACTCTAACTCTTCGCCATGGTTACCTTAATTTCAATATATAAATGATGTTATTTAACCACATATATATATTATATGCTATATTTCTTTATTTCAGTTTTGTAGCTGATGAAAATGATTCAAAGGAAATACTCCATGGCAATATCTTCTTTATTTTAGATGCAGTTCTACCATTTCTGGAGGTAATCAATTTATTGTACTATATTCATAAGTAAATAAGGGCCCGGGTGGCTCGGTGAGTTAGGTAGTTGGATTACCTAGCAACTCATACAAGCCTATTACCAATACGGCGTGGGTTCGCACCCGGCTTTGTAAATTACAAAAAAGGGTGCACTTGACTCATAACCACAAGTGATAAAGTTTAGCAGTTGCTTGCCCATACTCGGTAGTTCTCTCCGGGTACTCCGGCTTCTTCCACCACTAAAACGGGTCGCCATGATATAGCTGAAATATTGCTGAAAGTGGCATTAAGCACCAAAAATCAATCAAGCAATCATCATAATTAGATATTACACATTATTGTTACGTTTTACATGATTTGAAATTTCATAGATAGTGGATATCTTCTAGTACGAAGATTGAATGAAAAGAGTATTATTACAATATTTACCCCACACAATAATATACTTTCCATTGTATTGGCATGGATTGCACAGTATTCTATTTTCGAAATTGGTAGTGAATAAATATACAATGCATGGTAATTTATGAAACTATGGACCTGTATAGTTGTAGGGGTTCAACATAGTATTGGAAATATTTTGAATGTTTATAGCTTTTCTAGCTTTCCATGGTAGCGTGCGGTTGTAGGAGTTTGTGTTAGTATTGGATGTTGTGTGCTGGAATATTTTGAATCTTTATAGCTTAGGACGATGAATACAAATTTGCTATATAATGTTTATTATACCCCCCGCAAACAAAGTTTGGGAGGGTATATAGGTTTCACCCTGTCTGTCTGTCCGTCTGTCCGTCTGTCCGTCCGCATAGAGGGTACATGGTTTGTCCGTGCAACTCCTCCTACAGTTTTTCTGCTAGGAAGTTTTTATTTTGCAGATCATTTGTACATATATCAAAGATGTGCATGTGGTAAGGATTTTGATTTTTGTGCATTTTTACCAAAAATATAGATTGTTGAACTTAGTCATTTTTTGGTGAATTTGGCAAAAAGGGTACAAGGTTTGTCCGTGCAACTCCTCCTAAAGTTTTTACGCTAGGAAGTTTTTATTTTGCAGATCATTTGTACATATATCAAAGATGTGCATGTGGTAAGGATTTTGATTTTCATGAATTTTTACCAAAAATATAGATTGCTGAACTTTGTCTTTTTTTGGTGAATTTGGCTAAAAGGGTACATGGTTTGTCCGCGCAACTCCTCCTACAGTTTTTACGCTAGGAAGTTTTTATATTGTAGATTGTTTGTACATATATCAAAGATGTGCATGTGGTAAGGATTTTGATTTTTGTGCATTTTTACTAAAAATATAGATTGTTGAGCTTAGCCATTTTTGTGTGAATATGGCAAAAAGGGTACATGGTTTGTCTGTGCAACTCCTCCTACAGTTTGTAAGTTAGGAAGTTTTTACATTGCAGAACATTTGTACTCATATCAAAGATGTGCATGTTGTAAGGATTTTGATTTTCATGAATTTTACCAAAAAATATAGATTGTTGAACTTAGTTATTTTTTTTTATTTGTGAATTTGGCTGAAGGGATACATGGTTTGTCCGTGCAACTCCTCTTACAGTTTTTATGCTACGACGTTTTTATTTTTGTTGAATGTGTTAAACATTATAATTTGACAAATAATATATTTTCCGTGTAGACTTAGTTTTCAATAATCTTGGACACAGTCAGAGTGAAGCGGGGGGTATTAGTTCCGCTATGCGGACAGTTCTAATCTGAAATACATTTTTAAATAAGATTTGCAGACTTGTTTCTCTATATAATTATATGTATGGCTCCTTCTTTATTAGTCTCCTACCGGCGAAGCCGAAGGGGACTATAGTTTTAGGTTCCGTCTGTCCGTCCGTCCGTCACATTAAAAATTTAAGTTTTCCGGACTTATTTTTTGACGTCCTTTGATATATTGACTTGATATTTAGTATGTGGCTATATCTAGATGAGTTACAGTTTAAGTTGGAATTTCGTTCTGGTCGAATGATTTTTGGTTGAGTTATGGCCCTTGAATTTGTAATTTAAAATCTAGTCACTGCAAGGTGATACTTCTATATATTTTAGGTCCTCTGATTTTTGCGGCTGGTAGGGGACAATGTATTGCTATGTGCAATACTCTAAGAATTCTTGTTAATCTAAAACTTTGCTTCATTTACAGGTGTTTTATTCCATCTTTTATTCCCCTGACAAAGACTTGTATCCTATAGAGATAGAACATACAGATATACTGGCCAATGGATTTACAGTAAGTATTGTACTTATACATTTGTATGTATTAATGTAAATCACTTGTCATAATACCTAGTGTATGAGATTATAACTTTGAAGCGACAAAATGACATTTAAATAACACAAAATATATTATATCAATGCATACATATTGTCCATTGCATTCTACATTTAACTTATTAGTTTGTCTCGGTTAATTTTCAAATCGTCGCAAAGGGTATGATAATTATTTGAGTATCAGTTTTATAGATACATAATTTTGTTCTGTGTTTGACATACATAAATCAGTAAAGAACAAACAGATGAACAGGTTTCTGATGAAAATCTAACTGTTTTGGTTGACTTCTCCTGCTCATGCTATATTATTACATTTCAGTCACTGTGTGAGTCTATAGGATGTATGTTGACTTCTCCTGCTCATGCTATATTATTACATTTCAGTCACTGTGCGAGTCTATAGGATGTATGTTGACTTCTCCTGCTCATGCTATATTATTACATTTCAGTCACTGTGTGAGTCTATAGGATGTATGTTGACTTCTCCTGCTCATGCTATATTATTACATTTCAGTCACTGTGTGA
>MJUT01054407.1:29562-39702 GCA_002080005.1 Gigantidas platifrons | reverse complement strand
GAGTCTATAGGATGTATGTTGACTTCTCCTGCTCATGCTATATTATTACATTTCAGTCACTGTGTGAGTCTATAGGATGTATGTTGACTTCTCCTGCTCATGCTATATTATTACATTTCAGTCACTGTGTGAGTCTATAGGATGTATGTTGACTTTTCCAGCTCATATGAAATCACTTGTAGCAACAGTTACTATACTTATATCTTCTTCGAGTGCACCGAAATCAGTAAGTAGTTCTGAATAATTTTGTTAATGAATATTGCTGAGTGAAGATTGTAATGTACCAAACGTTTAGTTATTAAATTAATTGTAGTAATACTAATTAAATGCTACCTACAAAAGATAATTTTTTTTTTTTTTTTCACAATTCACTTCTAAAAGGAAACTTCTGAAGTAATATTTTATCTTGCAATTAGAATACGTTAGCACTAGGATCTGTGTGTCAACCTCCCATTCATGACGAGGTGTTCTCGATACAAGAATAATATCCGACCACGTTTTCAGGGACCTACAAAATGTCAATGATTTTCTGCAGCTTATTACTCAGAATTCTTCCAAAAATAAAACTTACAACCACTATAGATATAACATATTAATAAAATGATGTTTAGCTTTCATACTCAATGATCTAGAACTGTGTATAGTAATTGAATTCATGTTTCGGGAATGATATTACAAAAAGATTATAATGAAGCAAAAACGAATAAAATATAGACATTCATATATTAATATAAAATATTCAAAGCATTTTTAATACAAAAGATTTTGGTGTGAAATTGATTTGTCTGTTATTTTCTAATGACTAATACATACAAAAAATATTTTGCAGGCTTATATTGGTGCCTTGGATAAGTTTACACATCAGATGAGGTTAGCAGATACAAAAAGTGATGTTCGGAAGGTATGTATTTGTTATTTGATAATGGCAGGAAAATGAAGCTCTAAGGAATCACTTCCTTTTTGTATAAATTATATGGTTATTTCAAAATGTAAAAAAATTAATATCATTTTGTTATTGATAATGACATGGACACTTCAGATTTTTATGACCAAACCAATATGTATATGACAAAGCAGAGTACTGAATTTGAAAGAGACTTTAGATCCAATATACAAAGACGGCAGATCAAGCATGACGGTAAAACAATAGAAAAAAAGTCGAAAACTAGAAAATTGAATGCCCCCGTCTCAACCTTATCCACCTCAACCCCTCACCCCAATTCCAATATACTACCTTAACTTTTGGCTTGGTTCTGAGGAATGTGTAGGGGTATAATGCAAAGAAAATGTCTTGAAGAGCCAAAATGGATTTTCAATATAACTTAATTTGAAGGAATGGTATATTATTCATCAGCTATGATGTAGAAATCTTATGTATAGACTTTAAAATGGGGTTTGTGTCTGTAAGACACATACAATGCCCCCGCGGTTATAATTGCAAAAGGGTAAACCAATGTTTTGCTTATTCAGCATCAAGCAGAAATGACTGAAATAAATGAATCTGTACCTAACAATGTGATGTTTGATTGATTGATTGATTGAATGGGGTTAATGCCATTTTCAGCAGTATTTCAGCCATATCGTGGCGGAGGAATCCGGAGTTCCCGGAGGGACCCGCAAGTATAAGGAGCGTTGTTTACACGTTAACAGGTTTCAGTGGCTAAGTTCATATAAGCATAATTTTGTAAAAAAATTGTTGAAAATCAAAATCCATATAATATGCACACCTTCAGTGTAGGTACTAACTGTCTACAAAATATAAAAGGTCTAGCTCAAAAATTGTAGGAGTTAGCCAGACAAACCTTATATTCTATATGGGGGCATAAATGAAAAGTCCAACTACCTGTCATTTTGAGAATATTTGATGAAAATCAAAATCATGTGGACATGCACACCTCCATTATGTGTATAAACCTCCTACAAAATATTAAAGCTGTAGCTCCAAAACTGTAGGAGGAGTTAGCGGGACAAACCATGTTCCCTCTATGCAGCTAGTACGAAAAAAACGACTAAGTCCAACTACCTGTCATTTTGAGAATATTTGATGAAAATCAAAATCCTGTGCACATGCACACCTTCATTATGTGTATAAACATCATACAAAATATTAAAGTTGTAGCTCCAAAACTGTAGGAGGAGTTAGCGGGACAAACTATGAATACTATAGTGTGACGAACAGAAGGACAGACGGACGGACAGGGGTAAAACAATATGCCCCCTGACTAATAGTCGCGGGGGCATAAAAAAATATACTCCTGCTGATACCTGGAGTAGTAGCAGGCATATTATTTTCTTTTTTAAATATCATTTTCAACACCTATATATTTACATGCTGCACAACTGCACATCTCTGTGATAAAAACGATATATAACTTATTGCACACGACACGTTTCTCGAAAAACCTTCAAGTACGCTCAACATGAAAATATTTAATATCCTAATAATTCTATTTTTAGCATATGAAGGCTTTTAATATCCATTTGATAATTAATAATTATTAGGAGGTAGTAGTATACATGTACCTCAAAGTTAAGTCGTTACGTTCTAGTATAGAGTGGAAAATCTGCATTTCATTAAAATTATCAGATTGTTTTTTATAACGAACTTTATTTTCTAAACAAGCCATTTATTTTATTTTATTTTTTCATTAAAGGGGAATATGGAATATTATAGCAATGAACTGGAGTTGAATGCCAAATTTCACACATTTGCCAAAAACAACAGATGTATTCATCGAGGACACAACACTGTACAGGCTCAAATGAAACATAAATCTAAAAGAGGTTTGTTAAGTACAAAATAGTCAGAATAGATTTTAATATTAAAGAAACTATCGTGGATCATGTAAGATAATTAAAGTTTTCGATATGTTCAAAACTTGTTATTTTTTTAGTGAAAATGTAATAATATATATTTCAATTCGATTTCAAATGCAGCATTGCTATACTGATACTAAATAAATAATAAAATGATACCGGTATATGGAATATGTTGTGGTATTTTATACATGGTATTTCAATTAAGGTTTGGTTTAACTTTATTTTAATGCACATTTGTACCCTGTATACACAGAATAAATACAGTAATTGAAACATTAAAATATATATTACACAGAGTATACAGAAATTGGAACCAATGAGGAACTACCACTTGGTGAGGAATTCCAGAGTATGGTCAAGTGCTTTTTTGAACCACACGAGAAGAATATCACTAAAAAGTACGCCCTGGCAAAGAAGCTTTTACATCAGCTAGAGTGAGTATAAAACATTGTTTAATACATGTATATTGTTTAATAAATTTTATTCTTGCTAGCACATTGAACATTATGCATTCATGATTTCAATCAATGTAATTTCAATCAAAGTGTGAAATGATTTCATAATTTGATACAAAAATACATACAATAAAATGAAAAACAGAAAATACCACACCATTGGTACAGTTCTACAATCTAATACAAAAACTGTAGAAACAGGGACAAATTATATACCCATACACATATGCATAAATTCTCACTTTCCTGGCATGGGGTAGGCATTTCAATGAAAAGGCAAATGAGGTTGAATTTTATTTTTATATCGCTCTGATTTTTATTGGCCGACATAGCGTAACTGCTCTACCAGTACGCTCTGTTCCAATACAACTTTTTATTATACAACAACATGTCAGATTTTGATTTAGTAATATTGGTTCAATTATTGATTTCAAATATAATTCAGTTTTCTAAATATGGAATCATATGGTTACATAGCTTAATAGATTTTTTTCTCTAAATATTATGTATATTTTATATTGATTTCTAGGATTTCATCAAGACAAATACGACTTTCTACGCCAGCCTCTCCATCCCAGGAAGATCTTGATATTAAATGTTTGCAAATACTCCGCACCTTTGTTCACAATGAAGAGAGGAAACTATTAGCTGATTGGGACACTTGTGCGTCTGATGCAGACGTTAAAAAGTAAGAATTGTCTAATATGGTCAATAGATAAATATTAAGATTAAAAAGATCTCAAATATGATGACTGAATCTTCTGTACCATACATTACAATTGACATATTCACATCCGAAAAACATATTCATGCAACTAGTATTAAGATTAATAATATGTCTATGAATCGTAGATTTTTGTCATTGTATAAAAATGTTAGAGAATACCGGACGGGGAATTAAGAATGGACAATCTAGAGAAGCAGGTAATATTGAGCACAGAACGAAGACAAACAAAACAAAAACACAATAAATAAAACTAGAAAGATGAGCAACAATGACCTCACTGAAAATCTGGTGGTGAACCTAGGTGCTCGCGAAAGGTGAGCTGTTCCTGTTTCTTATAAGACACCCGCTCTGTAACTCACATATTCAAGTCTGGTAAAAAATGTGTGGATGACACATGAAAGAAATCTGTATAAAAGGCAAAGATCCATTGCCATTTGTCATACTAATCTGTAAAATATATGATGGACACCTAAAAACTATTTTATGTACTGCTTTCATTTATGCTTTCACAGGCAGTTAGCAAATATAAAGGAAGTACAAACAGCTATCAACTCTCATGACTTTGTTTGCAAGGTGTTGCCACATATAGCACGACGTAGTGACGCTATTGTACGAGAGGTGTTGGCATTCCTAAGTTTGATGCTGTTCAATGCTAATAGAGATGTACAGGTATATATGTTTGCATCAGACATGTTTCTGAATAATGAATTTTCGTTTTTTACCTTGACGCTGTACTTTTATGTTCGGTAAATAGAACCTTTATTAAAACTCACTTCAAATATGATTTTTGTTTTGCAATGAGATTTAATCAGTACCACGAAATAATAAAATTAGTATAAATCTTCTTTTTGTAGAAATCATTATTGGAATATTTCCTATCAACCCGTGAAGAGGTCTTTTTCATGGCAGTTCGGGATCGAATGCAGATTTCTACAAATTCCATCAAAGAAAAGTAAGTTAACATATAATCATGGTATTGGACATGTATATTTGTTTTGTTTCTCACTTAACTGTTCACTTATTAATTGAATTGGATATTTACATATGGTTATATTATATTAAACAATGCTGATCGAAGTTTATAATGCATGTATTCTAAAGGCATAGTATATGTATCAGTTTGCCACCTTGTTGGTTATTTCACAGCTTAAACACTTGTTTTACCCAAACACAGTATACATGATATATATGCATTGTAAAATAATATATTCTGCATGGAATAATAAGTTGGATTTTTGCTATTTATACCATTTTATTAACAATGTTTTTCATATTTATTCACAAGAAACCTATGACCACCAAGTTGAAATATATAGTTTCCTATTATTCCTCGGATCACCTGTTTCTCGTATTGTTTTATACCCTGTTTGTAAACATTTTAAATAACCAGGTTCCTAGCCAGACGGAAGCATCAAGAGAAGAAAGGGTATAGCAGCATGGATGTGTGATATCTGTATTTTGCCATTGTCTTATTACCTCTTTAGAATTTATAGTGACGGTTTTATCAAATAGGACCATATAACATAGTTATAGTGTCATGTAGCTCTACCAAATAACAGTATAACAACATATCAAAGAATTGAGATAGATGAAACTCAATTGTATTATTTACAATCATGCTTATATTATTTTTAGAAATTTAAATAGTTTTGTTACATTTTCAGGAAAATAATATTTTCTAGGTAACGCAGAACCACCTTTTATTAACCACGGTCATTCATTTTACTGAGAAACACATTTCTGAAATACACCTTGTTGTACATTGTCAGTATTCATATGCATCAAATTTAATTCTGATACTAGAATGCACTGACTTTTTCTGTTATCTTAGAACGTTTAACTTAAATAACACTTTCAACACAACTAGTTTTTGCATATCTATGTATTGTATCTTTTATGCTATACTCAAAATACAGAAAAAAAACCTTCTTATTATATCCCCGCTCCCAGGAGGGGGAGGGGGGTATACTGTTATACCTCCGTCCGTCCGTCCCAAGATATTTGTCGTCACATTTTTCTCTGCAACTATTGATGGCAGCAATCTGATATTTGGTCACAAGCTTCATATAGGTATGCCATATTGTGGGAAGCATTTTTGGACCCGTCAGATTCCTACTTCCTGTTTGCTGACTTAGTTGGTTTTTATACACATTTAACATTTATATGCTCATTTTTCGTCGCATTTTTCTCAGCAACTATTGATGACAAGAATATGATATTTGGTAACAAGCTTCATATAGGTACCCCATATTGTGGGAAGCGTTTTTGGACCCGTCAGATTCCTACTTCCTGTTTGCCGACTTTCTTGATTTTTATACACATTGAACATATATGCTCATTTTTCGTCGCATTTTTCTCAGCAACTATTGATGGCAGAAATCTGATATGGTACCCCATATCTTGGAAAGTGTTTTTGGACCCATCAGATTCCTACTTCCTGTTTGCCGACTTTGTTGATTTTTATACACATTGAACATATATGCTCATTTTTCATCGCATTTTTCTCAGCAACTATTGATGACAGAAATCTGATATTTCGTCACAAGCTTCATATAGGTACCCCATATTGTGGGAAACGTTTTTTGACTTGTCAGATTCCTACTTCCTGTTTGCCGAACAGCGGGGGTATCATATGTGAGCATTAGCTCACAGTTCATCTTGTATTGAAAATGTTTTCACGTACCCAAATATTTTAATGTTATTATTTAGGGTTTGTTTATTTTTTGCAATTCTTAACATTTATAGTAAATGTAACTTGTTGATTTATATAAAAAGTTGTGTAATATGTCTAACTGTCATTTATACAAGAATATAGGGAGTTCCCACTAAGAGCAACATACAGCATTAAATCTGATTTTTAATTGTTCATTTTAATTTTTTTTGTAATATGTAATACTAAAAGGATGCATAGACATTCTGTGAATGTAGCATTTTGTTTAAAATATGTAAGATCATTTCATTAAAGCCATTATAGAAGACATCTAGAGTTGTTTTTTTTTTTGGTATAATTACACTTCAAATAAACACAACATAAGTTGGCTTAATATGGATGAAAAATTAAAAAAAAATTAGGTAGTGCATGTCAGTTAAAATGATATTTTATTTGTGGTAAGTAGATTTCTTATACAACATAAATGTAATGGATGCATTTTTGAGAAATATTTTGAAAACAATTATTGACAATGCTAAAATAGACAGTTTTTTCTTTAAATAAAGGAAGTCTGTTGTGCACTTTCGTAATTACTTTACTATATGCAAACAAAGTTTTTCGGTATTTGTCATGGACAGTTTTGGTTAAAATATAAATATTCCTGACAGTTTTATCAATGTCCAGCAATATACATGTACCATTTAATGTGGACATATTAAATTTTTATTATAATAAATACAATATGATTTTTGTGAAGGTGAACTGACAGACACAATATATCTGTCACTAAACGATTTTAGTTTTAACTAGAAATAGTCTGTGAATTTCAACACATATGTAAATCTAATATTAACAGAAATATGATAAAAGGGGGAACTAGATATTGCATTTCATGCTTAAAGAGCAAAATCTTTTGATCATGATATATTGTTTTAGGAGATCTCTACTTGCACAACACCAGTCCAGAATCAAGGAAGCTATGTCAAATCTTGGAAACTTCCAGTCAAGCATATCTGCAGGAAACAGGGCTTTGCAGGTCTGTTCGATTTAGATTTGAAATAGTTTATGCACATTTAGCTATTTACATTGTATTTTGATAAAGTTCTAGATTAATTCTGTATTTGTATAATTTGTATAAATTTTAGAATAAATTTTGATATAAGCATTTACTTTAACTTCCTAGAATTGGGCTTCTGATCACCACTTTGGAATCTTCAAACTTTTTCTTATGTTTTTATATAAATAAATGAACATTTACTAATTGTCTCCAGTATAAAATGTTTAAGTAATGTATAAAACAAACTGTTTAATAAATAGTCAATAAGAATCATCAAAATGGATGTAAATAAACTAAAACGATATAATTTGTAGATGATACAGACATACGAGTTGAGGTTAAAAAGAGACAAGATGCAAGGATGGGTATGTATCATATCGTTATAAACCCATATTGGAATCGATGATTGCTTACATTTATAGTCTAAATGTTGTGTAGATATACCAAATAAGAATACCATTGCAATTTTGTATATAAAAGTATTCTCTAGGTACTATTACTCAATTTTTTTCAACTGGTTGGGCATGGCTTAACACGGGTTGACTGATTACAGGAAAGTCCATGTATTTAGGAGGGTCAGGTTACCTGATCAATTTCATTTATACAGCTATATTCAATCGTGCGTGTATGATCCAATGTGTGTATTTAAATTACACCCTTGTGCGTTCTATTCCTTTTGTATGAATTGATTTCGGTGACACTGCTGAATACAGTTCAATAATGTCAATAACAGGAACTGTCCTGTACATACACAAAATAAAATCGAATGCTCTCATGTAAATTTAAAGGTCAACTCCGCCCGACCAGTTAAATAAAATAGAGTAATAACCATGGTGATATATTGCCTCTGTTTCTATGATTTTTCTATTAGATTTTAGAATTGTTGTGTAGGTGTGGTATTGTTTTTTTCATTTCATTCTTTTACATTTTGAACTCTGCTTTATTCAAATCCAATTCCAAATGATACACGCTACAATTTACTAGTATAGAGATGATTGTGATACTAAAACATCAACAATGCCAACTCAAAACAAGAAAAGAGAGAAGCCTACAACTCAGGTTAGACAATAATTCTAACAATAACAATGCTGTGAGCAGCTGCTGTGAAAGGGTTAGCATTTCCTGCCTCATCAATGCTTATGGTCGGCAGTTCTAATACCAAAGGTCAGTTAAGGAAACATTTATGTATTGGAAGCATATCTGCAATATGATGCGACAATAGAATTACATACCTGGTGACTAATGGATAACCAAATATGTTAATGATATTTTGTTCCAATTCGAGTTGTGATACTACTTCTATTGGTATAGTGTTTGGTATAGTTGAATTGCAACTAGAAGTCATTAGTATTAGTTAACAATAGTGAGTAACTGAGTATGTGACAGTTACACCTGACCTTTATCATGTTACAGCACGAACAGCGCGATTTAGCAAGAAATCACTGTGGGCCGACGTCGGTGAAATCACGAAAATGTCAATGAAATTTGAAAAAAACGCGGTGTTAACACCGCGAAATGTCCGAGAAAAATTGAACACAGTGTTTTCGGAGATTTACTATAAAACGCCGCCAAAACACCGACATCGACGATTAAACGCCGTGAAATAAAGAAATGGGATATTAACCTTTATTTGTACATTTGTATGTTCTTGAGATTTGTATAACTGTCATTTTTGATAATATGAGTGATTCATTCATAATTATTTTCCTTTTCAGGTGTGCAAGCTGTCATATTTTCGTTCTTTAATTCTGATATTTGCTTTTGTTTTAATCAATTATGTTAAGAAAACAATGTGCAAACGTATCATTACCATTTATAAGCTTGGATTGTATTATTTNATTGATGAAACGTATACACATAAATTTATTCAAAAACAAAGCATAAAACAATGGTCGTTTGTCCGTAAATCGAAACACAGTCAAACTTATTTAAGCATACATTAAAATGTAATGTCACGATACTGAATTAAATGTTTGTTTCTTTTTCTTTTGACCCTTTTTCATGCGATTTTTTCCTGTTGATCTTGGGGGCACGGGTGCCGGGTGGCTCAATGAGTTAGGTCGTTGGATCTAACAACTCATACAAGCCTATCACCAATACGGCGTGGGTTCGCGCCCGGTTTTGTAAGTTACAAAAAGGGTGCACTCGACTCGCAGCCGTAAGTATTGTTAAATACTACTAAGACATCCTGCACAAGGCACGGAATACCTGTCGTAGTCCGCATGAAACAATTATTTAAAGTTTAAGAAAAAAAAGTTAATCAACTAAGACATCCTGCACAAGGCACGGGATACCTGCATGTCGTAGTCCGCGTGAAACAATTATTTAAAGTTAAAAAATATTTTTATTTATTATTGATGAAACGTATACACATAAATTTATTCAAAAACAAAGCATAAAACAATGGTCGTTTGTCCGTAAATCGAAACAC
>MJUT01054407.1:10858-28511 GCA_002080005.1 Gigantidas platifrons | reverse complement strand
TCTACAGTTTGTCGTTTATCGTTTGTTGCATTTGTTTCTAATCTCAACATTGAATCAATTATAGACACGTGGAATTTTCCCGCCAAAACAAAGATGGAATCTAACAAAAGAAGAGATGAGTTTATTTACCAACAACATGTGTATACATATTATCAGGTCAAACAGGGTCAGTAAACTCTGATTAAACGATGTATTTGTTTCTACTTTTGCAGCGTTTAACAAACGACACACAACGTTTGCCAAATTTTGGTTAGAAAAAAATGCACCCTTAGTATAAAATATTATCCGGATTATCTCATTTGATGGTTCAGGTGATTTATCATTCAATTCAAATATTTTATTGAACAAAATGCATAAATTTAATTATACGATATCAAATGGAATTTATCATTAATCGTCGGAAACTAATATTACTGATGCGTCTCATGATTTAATAATCAGCGTGGGATATAATATTATACGAATACGAAATACGAATACAAAAGCTTTAAATATTTTGATTCGGGTTCATTACAACATATAACATAAGCTCTGGTGTACCTGTTTATTGTACACTAGGATCCTTTTTTTTTATAGGAATGGAAAGTATTTTATTATAAAATATTTACCGTAACATAAAATTTAATATTAAATTATTTCCACCGGATAAATTTTCAACCGAAAAAAATTATGTCTTGCATTATACACGTATGATTTTCGCCGTGGTGTTGTCACTGACAATTAAAGTATTTCACCGACATTTAGGCCCTAATTTGTATATTTTCGCGGTGAAATTTTCACCGTGATTTCACCGACATTTTACGGTGATTTTATGACACATCACCGACATTTCACCGCGAAAAAACACCGACCAGGGTGATTTCTTGCTAAAACGCGCTGTGCGTGCTGTATATAAATTCATAATGAAACACTATCTGTCCTGGATTCATAAACAAGTAATTTCGTTGATATAGGTTTTATTTACATTCTCCAATGCCAAAATGACCCTTTTACAATTCTATAGCAAAATGAATGAACAATTAATTCTGTGAGAATATAGATATTAAAAATTATGTAAGTTTAACTAAACTTTTAACATTTCAGAGTGCTCTAAGTAGAGCAAAGGAACCATTACCACAACAGAAACGAAAGAAATCAAAAAAGAAGAAGAAACCTCCGGAGAACAGGAAACCCCCACATTTACCTCTATCAAACGGTATTTCTCGTGATAACAGTAACGAGGCTTTGTTGAAGGCTCCAGATACACCAATTGAATACTCAAAAGATGTTGAAATGACTGATGTAGGAGCAGATGTAAGTAGCACGTTTAACTATTGTTTAAGCTGGAACTCATAGTTAAACCTTAAACGATTTTGGCTATTCTGTTAAGGCCCTTTGGTTTTTTGCTCCTAAAATCTTTTTAGAAATAATATGAATTTCAATTATTTTGGCTTTTAGCATAACTATTGAAGGTTACTCCAGAAACGAGTCGTGCACACTAAATTTGATATCTACGTTTTTATTAAATTCTGATACTAGTAATAGAAATCAAAATAGAATGTGATCATATATTTTCTCATATTCCTATCGAGATTAAGCACTTGGTATAATTTGCATAATAATTTTTAATTACTACTGTAAAATTCTGCATTAGAATTCACAACAATTTCCTTTCAATGTAAAAATATTTTTAAGTTTTAATTATAGGAGAAAAAGCTGCACTCTTGATAGTTAAATTTTTCATATCTTTTACCTCTCGATTGAAACAATATCGTAATCATTTACTTATTCAGAAATATGTATCTAGCAATAAACAAGCAATTGATTATATATTTACCTAGGATGAGAAGGCTGCTGAAGAACTGATCAGTTCAATGGATGATGGTGTTGGTGATATGTTAGAATACAAAGATGATGGCTACATAGAATTAGTCCTGAAATTACTCGCCAGAGTATGTGATGGACAAAATACAGATCTTCAGGTTTGACCTTTGAACACTATGATATGGGGTTAGGGGTTATGGTGTTTAATGCCACTTTCAGTAATATTGGTCAGTTTTATTGGTGGAGGAAGTTGGAGAAACCCATCGATCTGTCACAAGTCACTGACAAACTTTATCATATAATGTTGTATCGAGTACATCTCACATGAGCGAGATTTGAACTCACAACGTTAGTGGAGATAGGCATTGATTGCATATGTAGTTATAAATCCAACTATCATACTATCATGACCATGACAACCCCAACGATGATATGAAATGAATATTAATATGTGTATATCTATTTAAGTAGTTGTAAGTGAATCACAGTAATTTTTATTCATTTACGTTTTATCATTGCTTCAATCATCTTCACATAGCCGTTGTGTCTTGTAGTTCTGAAGTGTGTTGTTGCTGTGGTTATTTGACATAAGTGATTTGATGTATCTTACATGTATAAGTATTTCACAGAAAAGAGCTGTTAATCATTAAAATGGTGGTTACAGAAATTATATTTTAAAATAACTAAATGCATACAATCATGCACCTTTTCCAAGATTTTTATGATGAAATATAAACATGTGTGAAAAGATAAAAATATTAATTTTAATTAGTGGTATTATCTAAAACTCAGGGTGTAAAAATAATTGTATGAAAATTTTGTTTTCCTTACAGACATATATGCGAGAACAACCAGACAATGTTAAATCATTTAATATCGTAGGAGAAACGGCTCAGTTCCTTAATGTTGTATATTCCACTGTCAACAGTAAAACTATAGCTCTCATAATACAACTTTTCTCCACTTTGAATGAATTTTGTGCTGTGAGTATTTGTATATATCCTTATTTGTTTTAATGTGTATTACAGTGGAGAATTTGTCAAAATTACATCTGTATGTCAAATAGTATGTCTTCACTGCTAGTCCAAGGAAGTAAAAATTTAGCAGTCTTGAATATATATGTATGTGTGTGTATGCACTTTGTGAAATATAAGCTTTAGTCATTAAATTATAATGCTGCTAATCAAAAGAGATATACTACCCTGCATATGAGTATAAGCTCTTAGAATTGCAAATAAATCCCCCTAAACACGATGACATTATTTAAATCATATAGGAAATTGACAACAATTGGTTAATGGCGAAATTCTAATTTACTATCCATGTATCAAATGATTAACTGTTTCAAATCCACTATAGTACATATAAAACACACCAATAAAATGATGTTGAACTTTACTTTGGTTTCCTGAAAGTAGATTAACAAAGTTACATTATAAGATGGAGGCAACAGAACCAAGTCATATAGCGAGTAAAGTTACAACTCTGATGTAGACAAAACAACATCAAAAACATAAATGTAAAGCAAAGAACAGAAGCTAGGATATCAGAAACTTGCATAAAACACAGAGATACGGCTAGATCCAATGGAAGATTACCATTTGCTTTTCGATATTGAATTTGGTTCTTTTAATGATTCCTTTCAGTTACTTATTAGGTTGATTAAATGATTGAGTGGTTTATGGATTTATTGTTTTAGACATCAAGTGATCAGTATTTCTTTTATATTGATGAAGACAAAAGAAATAATAAATAGTGCAGGTAAAAAGAACATCATAATTTTTATAGACTTCTTTAGCAATTTTAGGTTATTTTTTTAATTTGCAGGGCAATCAGGAAAATCGTGTTGTAGTTTATGATCGGAAGGTGGTTGATTACATTAATTTTATACTACGTGCTGGAGACATAGCAGATTGTCCTCCAGAAAAGGTCAGTATTGGCAACTGTTGTATGACGTGTATAAATAAGATGTGTTCTCCTTCAAATATCGCTTGCAACATATATCAAGTTCGATTTGTCTTACCGTTCATTTGCTTTAAATTCACTTTGAAACTTCTCGGATTTATTTATGTTCATTCAGATTGTGATTAACTGTTAATTCCTTGATATCGGTTCTAACATTGTTTCTTGTCTTTGGACATGTAGAAATGCTATTTCACTATTTTGTACAGTTACGATATAGCTGTTTTATATTTTGGAACTAAAGATTATGTTATGCTATGTTGCAGATACTGGAGTTACGAGAGGCCATTTCATCATTGATAATATCCCTTATTGAAGAGAATGGACCAGGAAACTCGCAAGTAGCTAAAGTAAGTAACGGGTATACAAATTGACAAAACCTAACATCACTATTGTTGTTAGGTGTCCAGACACCTGCCTCATGTCAGGAATTTGAAGGGTCAGTTCGTTATATCTGTCTTGCTGTCTTATGTCAGGGGTTTGGTGAGTCAGTTATATTTGTGCTCCAGTCTTTCCGGCTAATAAGTGTAATTATCGTGGTATAGATGACAAATGGCTGAAAACAACAATAAACACAAATAACCATGCTCAAGACAAGTGAATATTCATCTTGGACAATTTATGTTTTCATATGTTTTCATAAAAATTTCGGTAACTTATTCTTCGTTTGTCTTAATTATGTGTTTGTATTGTTAATTTTGTATCCAGGTCGTCTCATGAATCAAAATTATGTACAGTAAAACCTTGTTATATCGCCACCATTTGTCCAGCCAGATTTTGACATTATAAAGGGTTTTGGCGATAGGTCGAGGGAAATGCATTATAGAAGCAATGGGTAAATTAG
This sequence comes from Gigantidas platifrons, assembly GCA_002080005.1. Classification (NCBI taxonomy): domain Eukaryota; kingdom Metazoa; phylum Mollusca; class Bivalvia; order Mytilida; family Modiolidae; genus Gigantidas; species Gigantidas platifrons. The sequence goes on along the minus strand of MJUT01054407.1, from coordinate 23,902 downwards.
AAAAAGGGAACACACAAAATTTATAGCGGTAAACGAGGTGGCAAAAGAAACGAGGGCCATTATAACGTGGTTTTACTGTACGCTGTATTCTGTGTTCTTACATAGAATTTATTTTCACATTTAAAGCAAATAATATCTATGAAGAGTTTGGAGATACCAAAAGGGTAATCAGAATTCACATATCGAAGAAGAGACAGCACAATGGTCAAAACAAAATGTACAAAAGGACAAACAATGATCTACAAAACATTCACATAAACTAAAGATTGAGTAATACGAACCCCACTAAAAACCAGGGGTTAAACAAGTATATCACATTATGTTTTAGGAAGTTAAGGATACAATAGACAAAGAAGCAGTATACAGATGTATGACATCGTGTTATACTTTACACCAGACAGACAAGCCACGCCTAGAAGACATTGGTAAAACAACTGATGGAAGTTTCTTACAACCTGCCAAGTCAATTGCAGCTCTTGGTGGAAGTATTATTCAAGGAGTAATGGTAATTATTTAACGTTTCATTTACTTATTGCTAGAATGATTAGTTGATTTTAATTGTTTTTGTTCTGTATAATTAATAGAGGTGTAGAGGTGTAACCTTTTCATCCTTAGAACCTAGCCATGTGAAACAGACAACAGAAGACAGCTGGACGTTGTGCTGTCTTACATGTTGTCTCCTGTCCTATGAATACAGCTGCTGTTAGCTATAGGCTATCGTCCTGAAAATCTTTTGAACAGAAAAATTAACTCTTATCCTAAACATAGATATACTTAAATGGTATCATTCAATGATATACTTAAATGGTATCATTCAATGATATACTTAATATACTTAAATGGTATCATTCAATGATATACTTAAATGGTATCATTCAATACAAATGTATTGGTCCTGGTGTCCTTTCCTCATTCATGACTTGTCACCAGGTAGCAGCACCATATGAACTGCTCTTTGATGTCTTCAAACTCTTCTTGACACAGTTTACTATTTAATACATTATGTAATGACATACCAGCTTATTCCTTTACTTTGTAGAAAGGGAAGAAGAACTCATTAAAGGATACCCTGATGGATGTAGGATTTTCATACTACCTGATTTTAGCAAGAATGTTAGATATAGATCCTCATCTTACAACAGGTGGGTACCATTAGTGTTTTGTCAACTAGTATTCTTTAGTTTACAGTAAAAGAAAACATAGCATATTAGAAAAAAACAATTTTATGCAGTTAATTATAATTTCCATACAATATTTACCTTGTCATGTGGTGTACATTTTATCATATTTATAAGAACCTATCATTTGTGGTACATGTATATATTTTATCATATTGATTTGAAACTTTGAAATAAACATTTGAGAAAACCAGAAGGGCAATCAAGACTGGACATTATATAGGCACTGGCAACATTGAGTAAACAAGACACGGTATGACGACCAACAAATCAAAAACACAACACAGAAAACTAAGATGAGTAGCACCGACCCCACCAATAACCGGGATGACCCAAGGTGCTTGTGGAGAGTAAGCAAGTTATTAGTGATATGTATCAGATGTTGTAAGGTACTTGGTACTGTCCTTTCTTCTGTAGCATGTTATTGCTCTACATATATTAATGGAATACTTTTCCAGAAAATAATATGGGAAAACGAAGATGACAAACAGGATATGAATTCTTTTTAAAGCTAATACAATTTGATTATTAACGACGTTTTATTAAGCAGAACATACGTTTGTAAACCGTGTTAATATAACAGAGAAATCAATGTTTTTGCTCAATAAACTTTTATGATAAGGAAACACTTTTATAGGAGATCCAGTGACTTTTCAGAAAGGTAAGACAATGTTTCTACTCATACGATTCCATGATCGGTTATGATATACCCTGTGAAATATTTAAAAACTTTAAATATGCATTTTTCTAAAATTGAAAAAAATATCTCTATGCATGGATATACACTTTATCATTTATGTTTCTGCGATTTATTGATTGGAGTTTTGAGCTGTTCTGGTGGTGTGGTATTTCTTTTTTTCCCCATTTTTTTCATCTTTAATTAACACAATTAATGTCCTTACATAAATTCATACTGAATTTCTGAAATATTTACAGAGCAAAATATTTTAAATTTACATATTTATTTGTGGAATCTTATTTATTGTTATATAAGTTTGTATTATATATATATTTGCATTCACCCGGGTGTATTTTATTTCTACCCTCCATGCTACATTTCAACAAACTTGTGAACCTCTGGCTAACCATCTGCTCAACCACCATCCCACCTATATTTATCTAAATATTATTATAAATATCCACAAAAATGCATGTCACAAAACCCAACCTTCCTAGAACACATTTTCATACCCTACAATAACAGTTCAGAGTAACATGTTTTTTACTACAACACGGATGTATTGATATCTTACCGGGTTGATATTATGACATCATACATTTGATTCTTCAGTGACACCATTATATCAATAAATAAACGTTAGAGAAAACCGAGGGTCAATAGGTAATGGACAATTCAGAGACATTGGGCATACAAGGCACAGTACAAACACGGTACAAAAACACAGAAAACTCAAAAGATGAGCAATACCATGCACCTGAATGAACTCTGGTACTCTAGAAGGCTTCCATACTTTGAAAATACAGAACATATACTGTATCAAGTCCTTCTACTGTAAAAGTTTCTCATCACATTCAACCGAGGATGTAACTATCAACTATTATGAAACTCATCCAAAAAACTTTTTTTTTTACATGTACATCTGTTATGTGGCCCTTGATGTAATTTTACAGTCTATTCATCTTTCTTTTGACATACAGAATTCAGTAAATATTGTTTTGAAAATCTTTAAATATGTTTGTGGTATAGACTTGACATTAGTAACAATTGTTTGTTATTATAAAATGTCATAAGGCATACTAGTACTTAACATAGCAAACGAGGATTCTACATTAAATTCTTATTTAAACACGCTTTTAAACTCCTTTTGTTTTAATGAATTTTCTTATAAAAATATGTTGTTTAATGTATAATATCACTCGTATTTTTTGTAGGTTTAAAAGTGACACCTGAACAACAAAAAGCATATGACTTTTACAAGAAGAACTCTCTTTCTATAGAAATTGTGAAAGATGATGTCTTACAGAAAGTTAACTTCAGAGTGAAAAATAAAGTATGTATAGCAATTATCTACTTTTGTTAAAAATTGTGTTTCACATATTAATTTGAGTTTTGTTTTTTACATTTAAATCATTTAAATTTAGTGCACAGGATATATATTTCTATTGAAAATTTGTTTTCAGTGGAGCTTAACGCCACACAGTCAGAAAAGACATTTAAATATAAAGAATCCAATGGCTTAAATGTCCAACCCAGATGAGGTTATTATTGCCCAATGTCTCACAGTTCCTAAATCATGTATTTATTATTAAAACAAAAGTACTCCCCCCTCAGGCATAGATGACTTTAGCTGATTTTGGCTATTCTGTTTAGACCTTTTGGTTTTCTTGTTCCCAAACATATTAAAATTATTTGGCTTTCAAATATTTTGGGTTTGAGTGTATGTGATGAAGGTTATTCCAGAAAAGCATTGTGTGCACTAAATTTGATATCTACATTTTTATTACATAAATGAATTCAGGTGCAGATCCAGGATTTCAAGTTAGGGGGGGGGGGGGCACACTTAAGAAAAATTTTGGGGCATTTCGTGTGAAAAATCATGATTTTATACTGAAAAATCATGATTTTATGCAAAAAAATCATATTTTTCCAATTTCAGGAGGGCGCACGCCGGGTGCGCCCCCACCCCCTGTATCCGCCCCTGGAATTCCTCATATTTATTATCTGTAAAATAACAGCTTCTTGCTTAAACTGACATTAACTAAATTAATTCAATATGTACAAAGTTATATAGATCAAAATTGTATGGTATATTATACTATTTGATTTGTAATAATTACTCCTTTTATCAGCATTGTGTGTTTCTGTCTTTTTAGAACTACCTTCGGGAACAAGTAAAGGAAAAATTAAAATGGAATGTTGACAGATCGTCTCCTAGCAACAAGATACGTGATTTGATTGGATGGACAAAAGATATCATGCAGGATATTAGTTATCAAAGAAAAATTCTACATAACCCTATAGCAATGATGTTCACAAAAGGATGGTAAGTTTCTTAAATCAATATAATAATACTGTCATTAGATAGATATTTCTACTAAGAGTGGAAGCTTATGCCCAAAGAACTAGTTAAACCACATCATTTTTTTAATGAAGTGACTAACAAGCTAGCAAGTTAGCGGTCATGTATTTGTGTGTTAGTTTATTGATTTTGCCTCCTTCTACGATTTACTAGTTGATTTTTGGAAGTTCTGACTGCGACATTTATTTTCTTCTTTTTATTCTATCAATCAGTATTAACATAAAGATGACCTGTGTGTACATAGATAAATGAGAACTAAAACATCAGTATTAACATAAAGATGACCTGTGTGTACATAGATAAATGAGAACTAAAACATCAGTATTAACATAAAGATGACCTGTGTGTACATAGATAAATGAGAACTAAAACATCAGTATTAACATAAAGATGACCTGTGTGTACATAGATAAATGAGAACTAAAACATCAGTATTAACATAAAGATGACCTGTGTGTACATAGATAAATGAGAACTAAAACAAACATTAAGAAATAAAAAAACTACATATAATATCATAGTCATACAGAGGAATGTTAAGTGTTAATAAATTAAGTTTATACGTGTTTTGATTGGTTTAAAAAGTTGAGGTTATTTTCCAATGTACGGAATCTGAAAATAGATGTCGTTCTCAAGGCGTCACGTAGGTGATTTTCTTTAAATGAGGCACCTTTGGGGTTATTTTATTTTATATTCGATTATTTGCCTTATTTTGAAAAAATAAATATATATTTCAATATCATAGCAAAAAAAGTTTGAATTAATTTATAAGGATTGATCGAAATTATTTGTTTGGTTCATTCGAAATAACCTCAATCAGGTTGTACACACCCTTGCATAACCTGCTACGCAGGTTACACGGTGTGTACAACCTGATTGAGGTTATTTCTTCATGAACCGAACAAAAATTGTGATCAATCCTTAAGTATTTTTACTCTTGAATTATATTTTTCAATAGGTCCTGATCATATAACATATATATATATATATACATTATTATTACTTTTCATATAATCATTTATATTTTAGGTTACTATGGAACCATGGTGCTACATTTTTGAGTTTTGCCATCAATTTATTAATGTTGATAACATGGAATGCCAAAGCTTCTTTAGAAGACTATGAAAAGGTTGCAGTAGCCACCAATAGCTCAACAAATGCCACAGCAATTAACTGGGCGTATATTTCAGAGTAAGTATAATCATGAGTTCTGTAATATACGTTTTTATAGTCAATACATTGTTATTTACATACAAAATAGGTGTTCATGGTACAAGATTTTATCAAAATATTTTCAATGATGGCCAACATTAGAAAACAGAATATCGTCGAAATAGGCTAAATAATATATTGATAAGTCTTAGTTACTGCAAAATAATATTTGACAGTGTTCTTAAATTGTAATTGTATAACCGTCAAGAAAAACCAAAGGGGCAATCAAGAATGCACAATCCAGAGACATTGGCAACATTTGGCACACAAAGCACAGGACAAAGAGAATCAAAACACAGAACACTAAAAAGATGAGCAACATGGACCCAACAAAAAAAAACGTAGGTGAACACTGGTGCACACGAAGGGTAGGTTCAAACTTCTTATGCAACACCCTGCATGTTGCTCATATATATATATATATATAGTCAAGTTCGATACAGGTCTTGTCTTGATGGAGCAAAGAAAAAAATCCATTGTCACTTGAAATATAGATATACATTATACAAATTTGTTATATTCTCCTGTACTATTGTCATTCTTCTGTCTAATGACGATTAAGCATTTCAATCATCAATTTTATCATGCATAGCAGATTACATTATTGTCTATGGTAGTAATCTTCAAAAAATAAAATATTACCATAAATACCAATATAAATTTTACCTCTATTCAAATATGATTTTATTTAAACTTAGTTTGTGTATATTTTATTTTGTAGTCCTATTCCAGTGATAGACCATATGTCTGCTAGTCATTACACACTAACAATGCATGTGTTAGGGGGTGTACACAATCTACTATCTTTGTTGCTTTTAATCAGTTATTTTCTGTCTAATCATCCACGGTTACCAACAGGAGAGGAAATAAAGGCACCGTTCAGGTACTTTTTGAATTATGCATAAAGTAGTATTTTGTTATAATATGCAATTTTGTAATGAATAATTATTACTACCGGTATGCATTGAATGTGTCTTTAATAATGTTACAACCACTTAATATATGATTTCTTAAGTATTTGCAAAAGGCAGTATTTATCACTGAAACGTAAAATTTTTGACAAATTGGAATGACTTAATGTCATTTCTATTAAAGCGGGACCGGGGATATAAATAGCTGTGGGCGGAGCAAACATTCAGATTGTTCATTACTTTGACCACGGTTATCTCAAGGATGAAAAGTCAATGATATATAGTTTCACAGTTACTTTTAGAGCAAAATATTTGACAGGCATGGTTACTAGTGTTCCTCCCTATGAAACTTTTAGTCTTATTAGAAATAATATTCATCATCAGTCTAAAGACTACAAAAATCACTTCAAAAATTCAAATTTCGGAGGTATGTGACCTTCAGGTCACATTGGTCATTTGACATAGTTTCATAAATATGCTGTTCATATCAACGGAGATTTTTTATGATGAGCTCCGCCCATAAATTTTGTCGGTAGGCACTACCGCAAATGCCGCTTTAACTTGTTCTGTTTTGTTATTCTACCGTTTCTTTACCAGAGAATGTCATATTATTTTGATTTGTCTGATGTTGGAAATTTGCTAGCCAAAAATTGCAAGCGGATCACCTACATTGGTTTTATTATTTTTCGAAATGCCAATTATTCATCGATATGAGAGGAGATATATGACTATATGAAAGTGGTTTAAAAAGTTAAACATGACACTGATCTCTATTTACAAGTCTACTGTTATTTTTTTATACTACTTTATTCAGTTTTATTGCTGGTAATGTATTAAAGTAATCCCGATTTACAGAACATATATGTAGGCGATATTGTAATATAAAATGTATATGCTAATATAATGATTGAATAATTAGACTCATTTATATAGAAACAACATACATTTATTTTCAGGGCACTTTGTGGTAAAAAGCTGCCAAACAATGATGAAGTACAGGGCAAAAAGGTGGAAGAAGGGTCAAGGCTAGATGTAAAATTCTTCAGCTTTGTGACATTTTATTATATGGTACGATATTTGTAATTTAAATATCTAAATGATACAAACTATGTCTAATGAAATTGTCATATGGCACATACAGTGACAATAGAAGTACATGTGTATATGGATTTTTTTGGGGGGGTGGGCTTTGTAGAATTTTATAGTGAAACAAATAAGCTTGCTTCAAACATTAGCAATAGAAATTGATAGATTTTAACAAAAAAATATTTACATATTAGTAATTACATTTATTGATAATTTGCATGCTTTAAGGGTTTCAATCGATGGCAAAAAACAATTCAATTTCGTACTGTTTGTGCCAAACATAATACATCAAGTTTCTTTAAACGTTTTGCACAAGGTCACTACTAGATATACAGTCAATCATTTAAGGTGTTCTTTGCAGACAATGAAAACAATGACTGCTACTAATGCATTTTTTTGTGCATATCATTTTGGTTCAATTGTAAGCAAAAAACGACTTTTATCTATTTAAGAAAACCCTGTTTCTAAATTATTATTATTAGAAAGGTAAATCCAAATCTATCTTTGAGTTGGCTATTTTAAGCACCTGCTTTTGATGTACAATTACTACAATCTTTTAATTAGTTATGTCATGTACACGTATGAAATATATATTGGCCAGCTTATTTAATTCTAAATTTGTTTCAGGTGTTCCTTGGGATGTCAGTAGCAGGAACGTTGTTTCATGGTTATTTTTTTGCCTTCCATCTTTTAAATATTGTAAATAATAACCAGCTTTTGAGTGGTGTAATAAAAGCTGTAACATTAAATGGTAAGTTATAAACTTTTAACATACATCAATGATACTTATATCACTTTATCTAGTTTACTGTGAATGTTTATATCAAGTTAAACTTCTACAGTGGCTATTGGTGATATCACAATACATGCATGGGTTTTAGCTCTACTTTTCGAAGAAAAAAAGTCGAGCTATTGTCGTCACTCCGGTGTCGGCGTCTGGGTCGGTTAAGTTTTTTGTCAGAGTCCATTTCTCAAAAACTATCACAGGTATCCATTTGAAACTTGGACTACTTGTTCACTACCAAAAGAGGAACCAATTACAACAAGGCAGATAACCCTGTGCTTTGTATATCCAGAGTTACCTGCCCTTGTTTCGACATAGTATGTAGAAATTAGGGATATTTTTTTAGTATAATTAAAATTTCTCAATAACTATCAAAGCTATTAACTTGAAACACAATACACTTGTAGAAAGTGTTGACCCCAATCTGGAGATTGAAATTCAGAATAAATAATCTATTGTTTTTTTCTTCTAAATCATGGGTTTTTTTATAGAAAAAGTACATATTTTGAGAATTACACATTTCTTTGAAACTACAAAAGATAGAAACTTAATATTTGGTATGGGTGGAGATGCCAATGTGAAGTTCCCCACCCCGCTGGGGAATTATATAAAAAAATGTAATCGAGATCCCCACCATAAACCATATATATTTATGATCAGGGTGACTAGGCAAATTAAATGCATTATAGCTCAGGCCCCAGGGTCATACCCCACCCCCTACCTGAAGTCAACTTTTTAATGGTTGAGATCCCCACTCCTAAGCCATATATATATATGATCAGGGTGACTAGGCAAATTATATGCCTTATAGCTCAGGCCCTGGGGATCATACCCCACCCCCTACCTGAAGGGAACTTTTTAATGGTTGAGATCCCCACCCCTAAGCCATATATATTTATAATCAGGGTGAATAGACAAATTAAATGCCCCAAGATTTTGACTTGAAACTCGGCTGTTGCATCTCTGATGCTTCTCTCTATTTTTTTAGTTATTCCCCCTTTTTGAAAAATGCAATTTCTCAATAATTATGTAAATTGCTTGCAGTTTAATATCAGATACGAAAAAGTCGAGCGTCCAGCACCCGTGGGCGGTGCTCTTGTTTGAATGAGTTATCAGGACTAATAATAATACCATATGAAATTCAAAGGACATCTAAATTATATACACCACAAGCCTTTAGGACATTCACTGAACTGTGAATGATGCTTGGGGTTTATATATATAAATCGAGTCAAACCTGTAGTAAGAGGTTACCTTTTAGACAAAGAGAAAGTGGTCCTTTAAGACAGGTGACCTCTTAAAAGAGGTTCAATAGATGTGAATATTTTTTATTACATGACAAGAAAAATGTGACCTTTTGATACAGGTAACTGATTAAGTGAAGTAACTGCATGGACAGGTTTGATTGTAAATTATTTTGTTATGCTTATTAGAGTAGATTGCAAAACAAAATGTATTAGAGTTTTGTGTCATTATTTCTACTTTTACCTGAATCTATTTATTGAGGCTTATAGTATCTGTAGTAGCTATATAAGTAGCTTACAATAAAAAAAATAGAGAGAGTTGTGGTATTCTTTGTAGAAATCTTGAATAAACAATATGTATATTTTTTCTTGTAGGTGTGTCTCTACTGTGGGTTGCCATATTAGGACTAATTGTGATATATATTTATGCACTTGTTGGGTTTTCTTTACTACGTATGTTCTTTAATCCTGGTGAATATTTGTATTGTTCTACGTTATGGCAATGTACCATTACTGTGATAAGATATGGACTTATAGGAGATATGTTTGAGGTAATTATAATTGATATTGTTGTGTAAATAATCATGCAATGATAAATAGCATACAATTCAATAATAAAATAGCATCAACACAAGAAACATGGGTGTTCATCAAAAGCTTAACCCATTGGAATTGTACTCAGATTGCTTAAATAAGCATTGGAGAACACTGAAGGGGCAATAAAAAATGGACATTCCAGAGAAACTGGGAACATAGTGTACACAAGACGAAGAAAAACAAACAAAAACATAACACTATATATGTTGAACACCAATATACACAAACAAATACAAATAACGTAAATAAGACATGAGCCTCCTACAAACAACTGGAAGTAAAGACGAACACAGCATTAAAAGCATCGTTTATGTATTAAGTGTGTAGTCATAAACTAAATGTCACCTAATTTCCATTATCATCACCTCCATTACTGAAGGAGTAGACGGTCTTTGTGTATCCCAATTGAATCTAAGATGTCGAAAAGACTTGTAACATCTTACGAAATAGGGCATTGTCTGCAAGTCAGCATTAGTGCACAACAGAATGGGTATTGTAAATACATGTACTGAAAATTATAAATTGGTTATTATTTAAGGAAATAAGATGCATAATAGGTTTTGAAGAATTACAAAAGGAATCACATTAGTTTGTTGTTGTTGTTATGCCTTGAGAATCAAGTGATGCATAATATGATGAAGGTATTTGCACTTTCTCATAACAATATGTGTTTTTATTTTTCAGTCTGTAAAACAGAGCAGCAGATATGAGTCCTTCGAATCCTTTTGGCCATTAGTACTGTATCACGTATCGTTCTTCATCTTTATAACTACCATTGGTCTCAACATAATATTTGGTATTATTGTCGATACGTTCTCAGAGCTCAGGGATCTGAAGGTGAATTTTGATCTAATTTGTATTTTTATTCTTATTTATCACATATTTTATTGAAATAACGCCGAATTTGCATGTGTAATGAAAGCATAATTTAATCTATAAGTATTAATATTCCGAAACCTATATCAATATCAATAAATGACTACTGTCAATAACACAATTTGAAAAAACCATATTAAATAAGGATTTAAGTGCTTATCACATCTTTTAATCTCTTCAAGACACACATTGGATACCAATTTCATCTGTTTCAATAAAATTTCAGAAGTTATGTAAGCAAGAATAAGTTATAATACAAAGACGTTTTGAGTATTGCATTGACTGAAACTTATGCATGAAAGATGGTGATAATGAGTTATCATGTTTATGCGATTCACAGAAAATATGTCTTAAAAAATGATGGTAATGATAAAATTTCTTTCAAATTTACAATAAGGTTGATCCGAAAAACTGATTCGATGGATGACGAAGCAAATTGATTTCAATAGTGAGAAAAGCATGTTTGATGTTGATGGAAAAGGGGCATCCCAACCCTATCAAAATCCATCCCATACACACAATATCATCCATGTTGTTTATTGTTTTGTTACCAAATGTATTGTGTTTCAGTTTTCATTTAATGATAAAAAGAAACAAGATAATATGTCAGTGACACTACATAACATTTCAATTTTTTACCTAATTACATAGCCAGATAACAAAATAACCTAATTACATAGTCAGATAACAAAATAACCTAATTACATAGTCAGATAACAAAATAACCTAATTACATAGTCAGATAACAAAATAACCTAATTACATAGTCAGATAACAAAATAAATTAAACATATTGTTGTATGCTTGTAGTGGAGAGCAGAATCAGACATGAAAGATACATGTTTTGTTTGTAGCAGAAACAGTTATGATTTTGAGCACCATGGCAAGGTAAATTGTTATTTTTATACTGTTTTATTTTTAGTTTCCTTGTATTGTATCATCAGCTATATTTGTGATGCAATACATTAACCAGGTGTTCACCTTTTATTTGATCTAAAGTCGGTATTAGAGGGCACTGTTGGCAAGCAAGAATGGACAATTCTGAAACACAGACAGACAACATTGGGCACAAAACTCTGAATAAAGACAAAGAAATAAAAAACAATACAGAAAACTCAAAAGATGAGCGACACGGATCACATCTTAATGTAGCTTACTCATTGATTGTCAATACATCAAATCCATTTACATTTCTGAACTAAACTTACTTTTGTTAATGTTGTTTATATGAACATTGTTTGAGTGTTTTTTAATTGCAGGGTTTTGAACACCATGTTAGGAACGAACACAATATGTGGGCTTACGTCTTCTTTATAATCCATCTAGATAGTGTAAAGACAAGTGATTACACTGCTTTGGAATTATATGTAGCCAAGTCGGTATGTACATTAATCTATGTTGGTAGGGGTAAGATGATATGTGTAATAAATACATATAAGTCTTTATGTCGTTGTATATAAACAGTACAGAATACAGAAGCACTGTGAAGGAACACGTGTTAAAAGATAGCTGAATACCACATTGAAACCATAGAAATAACGTACATTATTTAAGAAAATGCATAAAAATTCTTCTAAAATCAAACGGTTTCACATCGAAACATACATTAACATATGGCCATGGGGCATTAACTTTAGAACATAACAATACCAACTAAATTCCAATAAGTCTTACAGTTTGTAAGAACATTCAAAGACTTTTGTAGTTAAACTAGTATCATGAATGTTTCGAGGAACTGTAATATCTGATGATGTTTAAATGGTATGGTGATATTCTACAATGATGTATATTTCAATATAAAAAGTTCAGATTTAATAAGAATAAAATCGCATTCTCTTAAATAACGTACGTTATATCATGGTTTGGTTGTGGTTTTCAGCTATCTTTTGTCACGTGTTCTTCCACAGTGAGAAGGGGCAATCAAAAAAGGACAATCCACAGAAACTGGCAACAGAGAGTACAGTACACAAGACGAAGAAAAACACAACAAAAACACAATACAATATGTGCTGGACACCACTATACACAAACAAACACTCGCAACAGAGAGTACAGTACACAAGACGAAGAAAAACACAACAAAAACACAATACAATATGTGCTGGACACCACTAT
>MJUT01054383.1:364903-397353 GCA_002080005.1 Gigantidas platifrons | reverse complement strand
GGTCCAATGTTAAACTAAGTCTAGTCATGGCGGCCAACTTGAATTTCCGATCTGCAAATGATTCACAAATTTAGTACAGGATCACCCAATGATCATTCCTGTAAAGTCACAATTCAATTGGCTTAGTGGTTTCTAACAAGAAGATTTTTAAAATTTCGACCAATCAGAACACATTATGGGTACTGGCAGCCATGTTGGATTTCCGATCAGCGCCAAAGACAAAAATCTTGTATATGACCATCTAATGAACATATCTATCAAGTTTGATTCAAATCTGTTTCGTGGTTTCAGAAAAAAAGATGAAAATGTGAAATTCCCATACGGTCCAATGTTAAACTAAGTCTAGTCATGGCGGCCAACTTGAATTTCCGATCTGCAAATGATTCACAAATTTAGTACAGGATCACCCAATGATCATTCCTGTAAAGTCACAATTCAATTGGCTTAGCGGTTTCTAACAAGAACATTTTTAAAATTTCGACAAATCAGAACACATTGTGGGTTATGGCAGCCATGTTGGATTTCCGATCAGCGCCAAAAACAAAATCTTGTATATGACCATCTAATGAACATTTCTGCCAAGTTTGGTTCAAATCTGTTTCGTGGTTTTAGAAAAAAAAGATGAAAATGTGAAATTCCCATAGGGTCCAATGTTAAATTAAGTCGAGTCATGGTGGCCATCTTGGATATGCGATCGGCACAAAAATAACAAATTTAGTAGAGGACTATCCTGTCATCATTTCTATAATGTTACAATTCCATCGGCTAAGTAGTTTCTGACAAGAAGATTTTCAACCAATCAGAACACATTATTGGCCCTGGCGGCCATGTTGGATTTCCGATCTGCACCAAAATAACAAATTTAGTAGAGGACCTCCCATTGAATATTTCTGCCAAATTTGGTCCAAATCCAGTGATTGGGATTAAAAAAAAATTCAATGGGACTATGGCCCCCTTCCCTTCCTTGTCAATGGGACAATTTTGATATGAATGGGTCATAATGACAGAACTATGCGCCAAAATCCAGTGTGAAAAATAATGTAGAACAAAAACATTTTACAAACTTTAATACATGGGTGGAGGAGATATATAAACTATCTGACAACTCACACCCTTCTGTTTGAATAAATAGTATGAAGGACATATGAGCTTGAACTTAACACTTTTTTTTAATTCTTGGCTTAAACCTTGATCTGGACAAAAAATCCATCTGATATGCATGATAAACGCTGTGCAATGCATGAAAATTCCCATTTCACGTTTCCCGGAGAAAGTAAAAAAAAAAACGGGAAAGTGACATGCTGATCGGTATCCGATACTTCCCGCCGGGAAAGTGTTATAAGTCCGTTGTTGCTCATTGTTGTACTTTGCGGTTATCAGATATATCAGTTTTTGAAACTGGTTTACCATTTATTTAAGCCTGAATTCCGTATGTAAAGGTATAAAATTGTATGTACACAAGGTACCAGATATCGATGTTGATTTGCAGTTGAACTTTCACAGATAATTTTGAAATAAAAACTAAATTATGAATTAGATACATTGATTGGGATTAAATTATTTTCAATGCGACTATGTCCGTGCAGTCTTGACAGAACGGTTCGGCTGTATGTACGTCTGACTTCATCAGAAAACGAATGCACGCGTATGACGCAGAGTTTTTATGTGGAAATGCGCCATTTCGTCGGGTAATGCGACTATGGCGCGGGGCGCGTGGTAATCCCAATCACTGCAAATCAGTTCAGTGGTTTCAAAGAAGAAGAAGAAAGTATGAAAAGTTTACAGACGCGGACGACGACGACGACGGACACAAAGTGATGACAAAAGCTCACATGACCCTTTGGGTCAGGTGAGCTAAAAAAGGTTCACCAAAACGTAGACTAGGGACGTTTATCATGAAGAATGTAAAATAAATTTGACTGAAAACGAATCACGGACAATATCCTCATCACGATTCACGAAATCAACAAAATATAATGGGGAAGAAAAATCCACGATCACGCAAAACCAAAATAACCTTCATGTATCAGTCTCACCTCTCTTTAATTTACTTTCACTGCGCAACAAATTAAATCCAAAATCATTCTGATGGTGTGTGTTTTTTTCTCCTCAATTTTTTATTTATATTATAAAACATTTATATAAATGTATGTACATTTGTATTTAAAATCTGTCTCTTATGTGTACATTGTAATCTATTTCCAAAAATGGGAAATGTTATTTTTGAAATTGAATAGAGGAAAACTTCATGACGACAAAAAAATCTAATGTAATTTCAATTGGAGAGCTTGCCGTGATGTCTTAAGGCTTGAGAATTTACCTGTCTGATTGGCAAGAAAATGGAAAATTTCCATTGTCTTTCATCGAAGACTCAACTTTAAATTGTCATTATATTTTTGTTATTTAAGATAATTCAATAATTCTTTCAGAAGTGAAAATTATATAGAAATAACTAATTCACATTGAAGGTTTGATAAAAATATTCAGAATAAAAGGATTGGAAATTCAATCTTCTTTCATTAGTTTTGAAGTGTAAAAATGCATTATTTGACATTAGAATTATGAATTTATCATATCAAAATTAAAAAATGTAAACTGACAGAAAAAATATGAATGTTCTTAAGTCTCTAAAACAATTAGAGTAAGTGTCGTGTTTATCGGATAAGTGGGTTCTTCGGAGAGTCTCTTTCGTTTGGTTATAACCGTTGTTTGTTAAGGACAATTCTCCCATTGTTACATCCATGATATTATTGCGTACATGCACTGTCCGATGAAACACTACTTCATCCCGAGCCGCCAATGAGACGGCCACTCTGATTGGCTAATTCGAATGTTTACCCATCATCCGACACATTTCTGCTTGCCAGAGAAATTCGTCTGCATTTTTTAAAGTTCAGCAGGTGAGTAAATCTTTACATATCGACTGTCAAAATATGAATTTGTACATAAACAATTATTATTTGTGTCATATGGTGCTAAAAATTGCTAAAAACAATCTTATTTTACTCATATCTGTTTCTATTTCATCAGTTTCTTAAGTTGAACAATTTCTGAAGAACCCCTCACCATATATGTAATGGTAATTTATACGGAGTGCAATATCGGACACGACCTTGATATTTATTTCTGTTCATATACTGTACATGTATATCTACAAATGTAAATATACTGAATAAAAAAGTGACAAATTTCATAAAATTATCTCTCTAAAGGATGAAATTGATTTATATCCTAAACGTATGTCCGAACTTGTGTATATGAAACCCTTTAATACGCACATAGCTATATATAGTAGTTGAACTGTCCGATAATACCCAAATAGAGATTTTTCCCATCCGATATAACCCCCAACCAGTGACCGGTATTACCCTAATCCGTCCGATTTTAACTGAAGTCAAACGGACAGACGATCGTTGAAATATTCAGTTCCAGGGAGGAAAAAACTAGATGAGTACCGGGTGATATTGTTCAGTAGGGTCGCGTTTATCAGTCATTACTCTCCCCGGCATTTGAATCGGCCTTTGAATGTGTAGGGTAAGGAAACGTCCGGAGGTGTCCGATAAACCACAGGGACTTGCTCCCGGTCAATAAAAAGATCGATTATCCACATATATACGATCTTTTTATTGACCGGGAGCAAGTCCCTGTGGATAAACTACACACTTACTCTCACAGAACCAAAATTGGTTTGGAAATACAAAAGTTATAAAAGTTTAAAAATGTGTTATTTTCCTGTCAATGACTTTATTGTTTTATTGCCAACCAAGTATTTGTTTATTGTCAGGCAATTAGTGAATATGACATCACTAATGAGATTGGCAAACACTCCTATTGGAATTTGTCCACTGGATAAATCTTTATCCGTACCAAATTAGACTGGATAAATTTTGTCCAGGATAAAGCATATGTGTCCAGTGGACAACTCTTGAACAACCACATTGAGCCAATGGACAGAAATTGTCCACTGGATAGATGATAACTTTATCCACTGTTTTGAACAACCGGGGGCAGGTGTCGAAGTGACTTGAAATTCATCCAATATGGGGTCAAGTCAGTTTTCATTCATATTTGACCGTCTAATCACATACAAGTCGCGAAGACAGTTAAATACATGTACATGTATATTGACCATTCACACAATAACTGTGGTGAACGCCGATATGGCTAAATTAAGTTAGCCCTGAAACTGACCCCTGACTTCCTGGTGACAAACGACCTGGACAAGGGAGTTACCCGATAGCCTTTGAAGTGTGCAGTTGTGCCATTGAATGAGTCCAGGGGTCTGATAACAGACCAGTGGATATTTCCTGGGTTGATACTATACGCCTGGTTATAGATATAAAGGTAACTCCATTACATTTATAGAATACACAACATTGGTGTCAGAAGTGTGTGCTTGACGAACTTCAACATTGAGTCTTTGTTTGACGTATCTTGGCGCCATTTTCAATTTTTTTTCAGCCGTGAAATTTTTTTTTTCTCAGCTGTTTGAACAATTGAATAAAGTGAATAAATTTATTCACTGTTACATTATTGATGCTCATTAGAGTAAATATGAAGATATGCTGATGTTTGAGTATTAAGTACATATTTGCCCATCGATTGATTACATTTGATCGATTGATAGATAAACACTGTTCGACTGTTGTATATATATGTGTACATTACAGATCTTTCTTGATTAGGGGTCATCAGATACTCTGATGTATGCGTGTTGTGTTTATACATAAGTTAAGGGTTCATCAGATAATCTGATGTTATGCGTACTAGAGAGATATATCTAGTTTCATGATTTATTAGGGTGACATCAGATACTCTGATGTTAGCGTTGTGACATTTCATTCCGACCATTCTATAGGGGACATCAGATACTCTGATGTTAGCGATTTAGTATTTTGATTTACATCGTTCGACTTTACATTTTACAATCGTTTTGTCGTGTTTTTTTTTTTTTCGTTTTTTTTTACTACGATTTTTGTGCATCATTTTATATACGGCGAATTATTTTGTTTGACTATTGAATTCGGTACATAATATATTTTGGTCTCACTGATTATTATGGCGGACCCAATTAATATCAACAAAGCGTCACTTGAGGAATTGATACAGATTAAGAATATTGGCCCAAAAAGGGCTGCAATAATTATAAAGACTAGAGAGGAAAAAGGAAATCCCACACTTGAAGATTTGAAATTATTAGAGGGCATTCCGAATACAACCTGGGACCCACTAATACAAAATGGCGACATTACTGTGGATGCCCAGGATCAAGTTGACAAGGAACAACACTCTGAAAAACAAGCGGAAAGTTTACAAGAACAGATATATAAAATTAGTGAGATTTTGAAGCAAAGAACACATGGGAATAAAATGTTTCAACAGCAAATAACAGAAATGCAGCAATATTATGAGAAAAGTGTTACAGAACAAGAAGCGAGATTCAGGAAACAGATATTTGAGGTTCAAGAGGCTAGCCAAAATGAAGTTGACACAATGAAAGCTGAATATAAAAACAGGGAAGAACAATTGAGAGAGGAAATAAAGAAAAGAGATGACCGAATAAAACAAATGGAAGAAATAAGACTCACTTCAGAGAAAATTGAGAAATTGACACCTTCTGGAATATACACCAGTCGCTTTGATCCGTCACTAGATAGCAAAACAAATATACATCCATACAAGGATAGAAAACTTTCATTAATGGCATCAAAAGATTGTGAAAATACTGAAAAGAGAACAGGAGGCCCACTAGCTCCAAAATTATCTACTTACGACGGAAAGACAGACTGGAGACCATATTTCATACAATTTTCACACATTGCAGATAAGTATAAATGGACTCCACAGGAAAGACTTGATAGATTGCTCCAATGTTTGAGGGACAAAGCATTAAAATTTTTCAGTATTAAAAATAAATCAGGCAAAGGGAACTATGAGCAGGTGTGCAATAAGATGAACGAAAGATTTGGACGAAAGGACTTGCCACATATCATCAGGAGGCAACTACAAGATTTAAAGCAAGAACAGGATGAGTTGTTAGAAGAATATGCTGAGCGAGCACAAGAGATGTCAACTGACGGATATCCTGACACTCCTGAAGAATTTGTGGAAATAATAGCAATTGATGCATTTCTTAAAGGATGTACTGATAAGAAAGCTGCCTTAACTGCAATGGACAAGAATCCAGCGACCTTAGATCAGGCTTTACAATTTGTAAAGAGCGCCATTGCAAATCAAAGGGTGATTTTGGGACCAAAACGGATGGATTTGAAAAGAGTCATGTTTGAAGATGAAGTTGATGAAGTGAACTCAGGAAACGACCCAGCAATCAGAGCAGTACAATTTACAGACAGGGACAATTCACAGATGACTAAATTTGAGCTAAGACTGAAAAAGACAGAGGAAGGCTTAGAGGAAACAAGGACGATGGTAAAAGACATTTTGAAAATTGTGTCAAGGTCAAGGTCAAAATCTCCTGTTAGACAAGTCACATCTTCACCGATAAGATCCAGGACTGGTAACAACAGAGATGCTAACAGAGATTATGAATGTTTCAGATGTGGGGAACTGGGGCATTTTGCACGAGATTGTCCTAATCAACAAAGAAATTTATCACCATATATGAACATGTCAAGATCACCATCACCAAGGAGAGAGTTAAACGCCAACGGGTTGAGGATATAGGCCAATCTTCAACCCATCCAGTAGACACTGGCCGACCACCACCTTCAACTGATAAAACCATACAACAAGTCAGAGAAATAGTAATGTACAAAGGAAATTTTACAGTAGATAAAAAATCTATGCTGGTCCCTATACAAATAAATGGAATACAGGTATTGGCAGTAGCCGATAGCGGAGCACAGGTTTCAATCATCAATAAAGACCTATACAATCAAATTCTTGACAAACCAAAGATAACAGAAACTATTTTTGTAAAAGGAATCAACTCCACAGCCAGTATCAGAGCTCACATAGTACCAAATATCAACATAAAGATAGGAAGGACTAATTTACAGTGGAACATGCTAATGGCTGAAATAACAGACAAGGTTATATTAGGCTTAGATTTTCTGGAGGCAAATAAAGCAATAGTTGACCATGGGCAATGCAACATACATATCAATGGAGAAATGATTCAGGCAACTTCTGCACTGAACGAACAAGAGGAACATTTGCAGATATACAGAGCAAGGATAGAGAATACTACTATAATACCACCTTTTAGTATGAAATTTGTAGAGACCAAATTAAATTTGAAGCCAAAGGGGGACATAGTGATTCAGCCTTCATCACAACTAGACAAAGTGCTATCTCCAAACGCTCTTTGTTCCAATGAGGATACAACTTTTTTGATGGTTCGAAACCCTACAGACAAAAATGTGACACTAAAGAAAAACCAGATTATTGGACAAGGACTGGAAGTTCATAATATAATTGGAAATGAAAAAATAGATTCCTGTTTGGTTCGACATAACTCCTTGGAAAAGAATTTAGATTCTAATGTACATGATCTAAAAAGTAAATTGCCGGAATACTTAAAAGACCTTTATGTAAGATCAATAGAGAAATTAAACCAATCAGAAGCAAGACTTGTAGCACAACTGTTGATAGAATACCAGGATGTATTTTCAAAAGGAGACTTGGATATTGGTTTATTTAATGGGAACACTAAACATAGGATTGACACTGGTGACGCTAAGCCAATTAAACAGCGATTAAGACGTACCCCGCTTCAGTTTGAAAAAGAAGAAGAAAATCATTTGAAGCAAATTTTAGAAAAAGGTGTTATCCAAGAATCTACTTCAGAATGGGCGCTACCCCTGTTCTAGTGAGGAAGAAAGATGGACGTCTGCGATATTGCATTGACTACAGGGCGCTGAATAAAGTGACAGTAAAAAATGCTTTTCCTTTACCAAATATTGAGTCATGATTGGATACACTAAGTGGCAATATGTTTATGGCAACCTTGGACATGGCGGCTGGATATTATCAGCTGGAAATTGATGAGCGTGACCGCCACAAAACAGCATTCATTACAAAATATGGCCAATTTGAACATGTCAAGCTCGCATTTGGGCTTTGTAACAGTCCTGCCACTTTCAGCAGAGTAATCCAGCTTGTATTACAAGGTCTCACCTGGAGAGAATGTCTAGCATATCTGGATGACATCATTGTCCTTGGGAAGAATTTCAAAGATCATCTGGATAATTTGTATCAAGTTGTAGAGAGATTTAGAAGGTACAATCTGAAATTGAAACCAAAAAAGTGCAACCTATTTCAAAATGAAGTAAAATTCCTTGGTAAAATTGTCAGCTCAGAAGGTATTAAGATAAATCCAGAAAATGTTCAAACAATTAAAAAGTGGCCCACTCCTACCAGAAAAAAAATGTAGAATCATTTCTTGGATTTATGAACTATCATAGAGACCATATACCCAATTATGCCAAAATAGCTCTACCACTTCATGAAATAGTGAAACCAAAGGCTCATTTTGACTGGCAGGAAAAACACCAGCTTGCATTTTATGCCATGAAAACAGCACTAATTGATGCAGTGATATTAAATTATCCCAATTCAATAGATACCTTCATATTAGACACTGACGCCTCCAATAACACCATTGGGGCAGAACTTAGCCAAATACAACAAGGAAAAGAGAAGCCCACAAGTTTTGCTAGTAAAGTACTTTCATCAGCACAGAGGAAATATTTCACCACCAGAAAAGAGCTGCTTGCTATAGTGATGTTTACTCGACAATATAGACACTATCTCTTAGGTAAGCAATTCATCATAAGAACCGATCACAATAGCTTAATATGGCTGATGAATTTTAAGAATATTGAGGGTCAGCTAGCCAGGTGACTTGAAGAATTAGCACAATACAACATGACCATACAACATAGACCAGGAAAACTACATGGGAATGCAGATGGGCTATCTAGAATTACCGACACCTTAACAGTATGTAACGAATATCAACCATATATAGAGTTAGACCAGTTACCCTGTGGTGGATGTGCCTTTTGTACGCGAGCTCGAACACAGTGGGAGACATTTGAAAATGAAATTGATGATGTTGGATCTATTACCATCAGAAGAATCTCACCAGAGGAAGGTCCATGTAATTGGCTTGATACCCTATCTACCAAAGAAATTCGAGATGAACAAATGAAAGACCCAGATCTCAAATGTATAATTAGCTGGTTTCAACAAGATTATGAGCCAAGTACAATAGAACTGCAGCTAAGCAGTCCAGCAATAAGATAATTTTGGTTATGCAGGTCCCAACTCCAAAGGCAGAATGATGTGCTTTACTACTACTGGGAAGACCCAATTTTATCAAGGCTATTGCTTGTAATTCCTAATAGCATGAAAAATCAAGCTCTGGAACTGTGTCATAATTTACCAATTTCTGGCCATATGGGCCAGACAAAGACATTATTGAAATTAAAACAACATGTAATATGGTACAAAATATCAATAGATTGCAAACTTTATGTCAAATCCTGTAGTGTATGCAACAAAAATAAAAGGCTGAAAGAATATCCAAAGGCAAAACTTAAACAGTTTCACTCTGGAGTTCCATTGGAACGTGTACACATGGATATACTTGGACCTTTACCAATAACAACGAACAGGAATAAATACATTTTGATGGTGATTGACCAGTTCACCAAATGGCTTGAGTGTTATCCACTACCAAATCAAGGAGCGGAAATCATAGCTAAGGTATTTGTAGATAATTTTATTGCAAGATTTGGGTGCCCACTGGAGATACACACAGATCAAGGAAAAAATATGGACGGGAATGTAATAAGACAAATCTGCAAACTATTAGATATCAACAAAACACGGACAACTCCTTACCATCCTTCTTCAAATGGTCAAGTGGAAAGATTCAATAGCCTTGTACTTCAGACAGTCAGATGTTTTATTAAAAAACAACAGAACAAATGGGATGAGTACCTACAGCTTTTAGCAGGTGCAATTAGAGCTACACCTAGCAGACAGACAGGATTTTCTCCTAATTTTCTCATGTTTGGAAGGGAAGTAACTCAACCTATTGACCTTACTTTTGGCATCCTTACTGCAAATAGAAAAGACGAAGATATAGTTGAGTATGTGCAAAACCTGATTATAGCTCTTAACTTTACACATAATGTTGCAAGTGAAAATTTGAAGGCATCACAAGGAAGACAGAAAAAAGACTATGATCTCAGGTCTAAGCAAAAGTCATATAGTATAGGAGATGCTGTATATAAGCGGGACACAGCTACAAAGTTAGGACAGTCAAAAAAACTTAAACCACCTTGGAAAGGACCTTATATCGTGGTAAAAGTAATTAATCNTGTACTATATGAGATAGAGGATAGGAAAAGACCATATGTTATACACCATGACCGTCTCAAACTTTGCACTGACAAGGATTTACCTATATGGATTCAACGTAGAAGAACAAACTTTATGGATCAGTTAAAGGATACGACACCATCAGAAATGACAAATGAAGACATTTATGACCTGTCTTCTCTGTTTAGTGACTCCACTCAACTTACATCGGATGGTCTGATGTTGCGCAATGATATACATTTTGTACAAGGGCTAGAACATATTCGGAGTGGTCATTTAGACAGGGGGACAGCAGATCAACTCAAGACAGTAAGGAGTTTGGCTGATATACACGAGGACGATAATATGGATGAAACCTTTCTATATGGCTTCGAAGGAGTAGATGTGGACACACAGGTTGACGGTAGGGAACATCATAAACTAAGAAGAAATATGAAAAGACCTACCTATCTGAGTAATTATACAGAGTAGAAGTCAGTATTATCAGCCATGTATATACAAATGTATATATATTTGATGTAAATATTTACATATATTGGTGCATAGAGCTTTAAATGTTTTGTGTATTAATTTTTTGTGTCGTTATTTTGTCTGTGTCATATTCTAGTGAATATGAAATATAATAACATAACCATACCCTGTTATAAAATAAGTTATTAGTGTATTATATGTATTATATGTATTCTTCAGTTTATTGTAGTATGTGGCAGGAGGATGAGTTAGAATTGGATTATGGTCCGATGGATGATGAAGTTCCGGAACCAACAAATAGAGTTCGTGGTAGTTCTCAAAAGAAGAACAAGTCGTCTCCCTGCCCAGTTTGCCCAGCCAGGTTTACAAATATTAGGAGACATGTGATTGTAAGTCATTTGCCCTGGTATGTTTCACCGTTTACTGCATGCTGGACCTGTAAGGTACAGTTAGCACAGGAAAGATTTGGTACAAGTGCATGTAATTGAATATCACAACAAAGTCAATGCACCCCATAAATTCTCATTAGAAACACATGGTGACAGATGGGTATATTTGATGAATGGCCTTCTACTAGAGATTGGTAATCAGTTAGAAAAGCCAGTCTCAGACCTTGTAAAACTTATAAGACTTGATCCAAAATTCAGTATATGTACCGGATCCTTTCACCATTGGACTGATATGCAGCTTCTTTAAATATTTGTAAATCTGAACCAGTATTCAAAAGATTTGGAACTATCTCACAAAGTATTTCCACCGTCTGGTATCCATTCATTATTACATTGGAAAATTTTGGCTCTACTGATTTGCAAGACAGAATCTACTGAAAATATCACTTCTTATGAGAAGGAACATAATCTTTTTCCTGTCCATTCTGTTATAAAAATGGTAAGATTTGTGGACTCTCATTTTCATCTGGATATGTATTCTAAAGAGACCAGATACTCTGGTCTGCCGTCAATGACATGGGAGGAAGATGAGAATGTTGAATTACAATTCTTAGTATCAAACTACTGTTTCCCACATAATTGGCCTTCTAGCAATCAGCGACAGGAGATCAGGAAAGACCCTCGACTTCACATTACATTTGGAATCCATCCTAGACTAGTGAATTTGGAAACAAAGAAACAGATTAACAAATGGCTTGCGGATTTAGAAGTTTTGATTGATGCTAAGCGAGTGGTAGCTGTAGGGGAATGCGGTCTGGATCATCAGCATTATAATTCAGGAAGAGATATTGAGCGACAGGCAGAAGTATTTGAAAACCAGATAGCAAAAGGAAAACATATACCAGTAGTGATTCATTGTAGAAGAGATGAACAGCTGAATGATCTTTGCTTATCTGTAATGGTCAAAACATTACCAAAGGACCATCATATACACAGACATTGTTTTGAAGCAGACATTATTGTATACCGTAAGTGGAAAACTACTTTTCCAAACTGTAAATTTGGAATCTCTCCAATGTTGCTGTTGGATTCAAAATACCACAAATTAAGGCCCACAGTTTGTGAAATGGATATACATGATATTATCATAGAAACAGATGCTCCATACCTAAGTATAAAGGGGAAGAAAAAGGGAACTCCACTTTTGGTATTTGATATTGGTGTGAAGCTGTCCAATCTGATGAATCTGTCATTGGAGGAAATAGCAGAAATTACAACTGCCAATGCTCGGCAGCTGTACAGAATATAATGACTTCACAAAAAAGATAGAATATGTAAATAGGATTGTATTATACTGTATATTACACTGTTCATATTGATAAGATGTTTTAAAGAAAATGGAACTTTGTGCTTCTGTTTGGAGAGAATATTTTAGTTCGCTGTGGAAACTGAAACCAACAAATAAAACGGAGGAGAGTGTGGTGAACGCCGATATGGCTAAATTAAGTTAGCCCTCAAACTGACCCCTGACTTCCGGGTGACAAACGACCTGGACAAGGGAGTTACCCGATAGCCTTTGAAGTGTGCAGTTGTGCCATTGATTGAGTCCAGGGGTCTGATAACAGACCAGTGGATATTTCCTGGGTTGATACTATACGCCTGGTTATAGATATAAAGGTAACTCCATTACAATTATAGAATACACAACATAACTCTCAACTATAAATAAATAATTTATATTTACACCTTTCGTCCAATAAATAAAAGCAAAATCATGCATGCATCTTTCCGCCTTGTTCTTGGTGGGACACCTACGGTGCTGGGGAAAGAAACATAACAATAGATATGTCACTCGGAAATTCTCGGACCTTTCCTCGAAATATTGCAATGTGACAGAGAAACGGTAACAAGACATACACTAGGGTCATTTCTGAGAGGATAAATTAGGATCATGTGTATTAACGTCCTCTTCAGTGACAATTCCGTAAAATCGTACAGTAGCTGTCAGTATAATTTTGGTGAAAACCGGTAAAAACTGACCATCGGCATTCCGTCTTTTACAAGAGCAAGTGTACAAGTTATGTCAGGGCCGGGGTAAATTGATTGATTGATTATTGATTAACGTATTTCAGCTATACTCAGGGCGAGAATAAGTTCAATAATATATTAGAACTACATAGAAATGAGTGAATGGTTGGGTCAACCGGGTCAATGACTTCTGAATGCCACTGAAAATGTATGGAAAGTAGGAAAGGGGCGAAACATTTTTCTTTTATAGTACATGTATATCCAACCGTGTAACTATCAGGGGCGGATGCAGGATTTTGTGTTAGGGGGGACGAAAGTCGGCAAGGGGTCTGGGGACTAGATAAGGTCTCCAGCGGGTTCACGGCAGAGCCCTGGTAGGGGGCCGGGGGCGAGGTGAGTCCCCCGGAAGCTCCTATGTTTTGAGTATTTAGGAAGCTTTTCCATCAACAATTTTGAAGCATTTGAATGTGATGAAGTGTATTAAAACGCATGAATCTTCTCCAAAAGTTTCAAATAGTTTCTAAGCAGTGAGTGTAATTAAAGGGAGATGTCACTTGAAATTATATATCTGGAGCTGTGACTCCCCTGATTTCCTCATCACGCCGGGTATTCGTATACTCGGAACAGGTGCGGACACTTAGAACTCAGTGCAAGCTAGTTATTTTGAACGTTTTCATTTGCCAATTTTGAATTTTTGGACACTACAGATCGTGGAGCATGACGGCCACGGAACACTAACAGCATGCTCCGCGGCCTATAGTATCCAAAAATTCAAAATTTACCAATGAAAACGTTCACAGGGGTGGATCTCGGATTTCAAGTAAGGGGACGCACTTTAAATAATCGCGCCGAGCGGAGCGAGACGCGAAAATTTTTGGGGTATTTCGTGTGAAAAATCACGATTTTACGCAAGAAAAATCATATTTTTTCCAATTTAAGGGGGCGCGCGCCGGTTGCCCCCCCCCCCCCTTTGATCCACCCTTGGTTCAAAATGACTAGCTTGCACTGAGTTTCCGAATACCCGTCGTGCTATATTAGCCAATTTTCTCATGTTTCTCTGTTGAAAATGGGGTAATCATGTGGAGGTTTTCCAACTTAAAAGTACAATTCATAGAGTAAAAGAAAACATATAAAAAAAGGGTATACAAAATGTATGATTCCATAGTTCAAAATCCTGAATTTATCACTGATGAATTCTACCATTTTCATTAAAAAAAATTCAACGAGAACATGCATTGTACAATGAAAATTTAAACTTTAAATTAGCTTACCTTATTAATTTCCTCTTGCGTTGCCATTGTAGTATTTTATTCCGTTAAATACTCATTCATATGTTAATGTGACATAATAAACAGGGACGTAATTCTGCCTTGCCTGGAAGAGTCAAACAGCACAGATTGTTCTTCCTACAAGGAAAAGTCAAACGGCACCAAATCTGCCGTATCGAAGGTATTAAATCATGATTTGTCCTTCATGGCAAAATAGAATGACACAGATTCTGTCACGTACGAAAAAAGTAAAGTATCACAAATTCTGCCTTGAATCAAAAGCATTAAATCAGGGATTTGTCCTTGCTTGGAAAAAATAGGATAACATAAATTCTTTCACGTAAAACAACACAAATTCTACGGAAAATGAAACTAGCACAAATTTCTTTCTTGCATATAAAACAAAGCAACAACAAATTTTCCTTGCTTAAACAAATTAAATATTAAAAAATCTCCCTAATACAATTACTATATATGTTGGAGACGAACTGCAGCGTAAATGAGCCAATAGTTCCATTCAAAGCTTTATAAGCCACACCTAGTCACGCGGTATATGATCTGTTATAACTGTTTTCCTGTTTTACCTGCTAATGCCCACACAATGCTGTTTTTAATGTGACTGTCAACCTTAACGCACATGCGTAGTATGAATTCAGAACATAGATATTCTTTTTTGGTGATTTAAAGTACACAATTTTATAAAACATACACAATTTTATAAAAACATAATTTTACTCTGTTATAAAAGATGAGGTGTCGTTGGCAATACGATATTTAATCTAATTCATATTGCAGAACATTTTAACTTTCTTACAGACACAATAAGTACATGAATGTTCTATTGTAATGATCCATTGTGTTATTAATTTATTTGTTAGTTGTAGATTTAGACAATTGAAATGGGGATTGTCGATGATTTACAGCTACCTGTATAATCAGTACATATTACCACTAAATTTGTGAGTTTAAATTTCGAACATGGCTAAATGTACTCGATACAACATAAGGTGATAAATTTGTCAGACTTAAGACAAATCGGTAGTTTACTCCGGTTTCCTCCACCAATAAAACTGACCTCCATGATATATCTGAAATATTGATGGACGTGACGTTAAACATCATAACCCTAACGCTATTCACATTCATTTTCATGGTACAATATGTTGCTGTATATTGTTCTCTTCAAACTAGTCCTATGCAGGTTATGTGTTGTTCTGACCGTGTGGTATTTTTTGCTTTTTGTTTATTTTTCTTCTATTTACTCTAATATTCAGAACAGAAAAGCATATATATTTTAATAATACAAGAGAAGTCCAACTTTTTCTATTTTGAAGCGTTTCAGAACGAGGACATTTTAATACTACATAGCAATAGATATATTTTAACTGACATTATTTTAAATGACTTGTATAGTTAATATAATACGTTTGTGGTTAAAGACGATGGAAACTGAAGACCTACGTACAATAGCTTTCAAATAGTTTGCATGCAATTAAAAAATATATCATTATAGAGATCCGCTATCATATTGCATACCTTCTTGTGTATTTAAAAATATTATTCACCTTACAATGAAGGTTTGAAAAATAACATAGTTACGCTACGTTGCATGGTCGAACTTAAGTTTTTATGTCTTTTTTTACATAAATTTGAATATCGCTACAATAAAAAAAATTAATACAAATTTCACGATTTTATCGATGCAGAAAATGTGATAACTCTGTCAATATTGTGTAATATTAACTTCATTTCACTAATTGTCAATAAAATTTAAATTATATATATATAATTATTGTCAATTATTGTCAATCATGACGCCCAATGTTGAGCAGAATAATTAAGTGAATTACATACATTTAATTTCATATTGATTGATTTGATTGGTTTTACAACAAAGAAAGAAGGACAACATAACAAATGAATAAATCCAACAATAAAATAAAATAATAAAATCTGACCCTGCATGGTAATCTTACATAATTTCCATACATTTACTCGCACACCATGTATCAGTGTAATATTACTATTCATTTATTAGTATAGGAGAACCACCAGTGACTCATAATCAGTATATAGTATCTTAATTTCTTTTGAGAACTAAATCTCTTTCTTTAAATAAAGAACATAGTAGTGAACTAGTGTTATTAATTATAAAATTATCTTCTGATTACATTAACCATATTAGTTTTGATTTATTTGGCAGATTATTGAAATTTGTATTCACATTTTTAATATTATTAATAATTTGGGTTCTCTTGTTTTCTAAAACAGGACACTGAAGAAGAAAATGGGTTTCATCTTCAACCTCAGTGTTACATAATTTACAAATTCTATCTTCTGTTTTTACTCCTATATATCTTCCTTTTTCGGTTTCTAGATTATGAGCACTTATTCTGAACTTTGTTAGTACTCTCCTTTCATCCTCATTTAGTATTAGTAAATATTTTTCTAAGGAAATGTTATCTTTAAATAGTCTTTAAGTTCTTAATTTATTACCCCCCTGTTTATTATTTCTGTCATCATAAACTTCAGATCTCCATACAAAATTATATTTTTGTTTTAATTTGCTGTAAATTAAAGATTTCAAATTACAGATCTTCAGGTACAATGTTTATAAGTGTACATATGACGTTAACAATAGTTTGACGTTAACAATATAAAGGGAGACTATGATGCTACGTTTTCGAGCGTAAACTATAGTACTTATAAAGTTAATGAACATCTTTAAAGTTATTATAAGATCTTTAAAGACATTGTAAGATTAACGAAAATCTTTAAAGTCATTTATCATTAAACGTAGGTTTAAGAATATTAATTAATCAAGTTTCTTTTCTTCTTCTTATAAAATCACCTTCTGTATTAACTTTATACGGCGGGAATATTTTGAAATGTCCTCCAGAACAACGATGGAAATGTTCATTAGCTCTTACTATAGTAAGGTCCTGGTGCCTTGTTTGTTGTCTATGAACAGTCATTCGAGTCCGCAATTCAGTTTTGGTTTCACCTACATAGAATTCTCCACAATTAGAGCAAATAATTGCGTATACAAGATTCTTAGTTTTGCATGATATATCTTGCATAATTGTAAAAGTCCGTCCATTCTTAAATGTAAACGAGGTTCCTTCTATTAAACTCGGACATGTCATACATCTCTTGTCGGTACATCTCTTCACAGATGGTGATGATTCATGAAAATCAAATTTTGATGATGATAAGAAGCGTTTCAGATTTTTCGGCTGCCTTTTACTGTTTATAATCTTCTTTTTTTTTAATACATTTTTCATACGTTCGCTACTGTTTAAGTTAAATTCAATTTGTTTCATAAAATGGAAAATATTGTAATCCCTTGGATTATAAGTAGTTATAAACGGAATTATATTATTTTGATTTGAGGTTATATGTACTTGTTCCGGCAGTTCCGTATGTATCGGTTCTTTTTCCAACGCTTTCTGTATACCATGTTCAACTATTTCCTCCTGATATTGTTGATTTTTCAAATACAATCTAGGTTCTCGTAGTCGCGTATCTCTCAACTCCTCTGTGTTTGTGATCGTTATAATTCTCGAAGCCAAATTAAAGGGAATGTTTGGTGTGAAACCTATAATTAATTTCTTTAACATTTTCTACTAAATTTGTGTTTTTTCGAGCCTGCCTGGCTATTTTATCTTAAGTTTAACCTTTCTAAGACCATATATTTTCTGAAACGTACATAATTCCTCTACGTTCTGTCAAAATATCAGCGGATGCTTAAAGCCTTGCAGGGAAATGCCAGGCTATGGAAAACACATACTCTAAAAATAGCTCGGTCATCCCCGGGAAATTCAATATTTACAGGTCATGCATCAAATCCTCCATAGAGGTATTCAATTACAACTAAATGCATCAAATGTGGACTCAAAATAATCCTTATATATTTAACTTCAACTATCAATTTTAATTATTCCATTCCATTCAGTATTTGTCACAATACAACAAAGTGAAAGGAACTTTTTTTTAAAGGGACTACTTTTGTATATGTTCTTAGCTCTGATTGGTTGAATTACTGGTTTGACACCTATATATGTTTCGAATGATTGGATCTGAAATTAAGATACATATGGGTGTCAGTATCTTTCGAGAAAATATCCGTTATTATGTTGTTATTTGTTGATATACGAATTAAAACGTCTAAAAACGGCATTTCTATTTTGCTTCTGTTTACGGTGAAACGAATATGGTCATTTAAAGAATTAAGTTCGGTATGAAAAATTTCAACGGGAATGTCAGAGTTCCATATAATAAAAAATCGTCAAGAAAACGCTTCCAGTTTTGTCGTACATACGATGCAAATTCTTGTCCGTAGCTATTCAAAAGTTTTTCGTATAAAATATGTTCAAGGTATCCAAGAACAAGAGTAGTACTTCTATAATTTATAAATATTTTCGTGCAATCTTTTAATGTTTATGAAGTAGTTTAAAGTGCCTACGTCACATTTACCATCATATATCGTTAGGATTAGGGTTGTGGTGTTTAACGCCACTTTCAAATATATTTCAGTTTTCTCGTGGCTGTCAGTTTTATTGGTAGAGAAACCAGAGTACTCGTAGAAAACCACAGACCTGTCGCAAGTCACTGACAAACTTAATCACATAAAGTTGTATCAAGTACACCTCGCCATGAGCGGGATTCGAACTCACAACTTGAGTGGTGATTGACACTGATCGCATAGGTAATTGTAAATCAACAACCATACGATCACGACAACGCCATATTGTGCTCGGAATAAAATTAAAACTACATGTTCATTGCATCTTTTTAAAATTGTTATTACGATACACTAACAACTGAGCCCAAGATATTCAGTCAAAAGTACTGTAAACATCAACAAAAATAACATTATATAGAAATATAATCATAGTAGTGTGTCGTTTATCATTATTTGTCTTTTGGTCCATTTTTCGTTTGGCAGTTGTATTGTCGGGCCTTCGATTGACGACCTCTGATGACCTCTTTGATATCTTCAAACTAGTCTTATATTGATCCTTCTTACTTATCAAAAATAGATACTACATTAATTAATTAATTCTTAGCAAACTGGTCTTCTTTAGATGGAAATAGGTAAAAGTATTGGAGATACAAGATTAATAAATTAAATTAAATATCAATTGTTCAACCCTACCATGGCGAGAACAAGTTACATTCAATGAAATGATGATGATTATGATAAAATCAGCTTTGTACTAAATCAATACACTGACCTGTATCTTTCTAGTGTTAGCTCACCAAATGAACAGTCCGCGGAATATAAATGCCGTTCCTCTCGGACACATTATCCTGATTCCGAGTCAACCAGTCTTTGTTCTTTCTCTTGAATGGTGCGTGCTACACGGTGAATCAAGAAGGCTAGCACGCTAATCATTAGACTACCGATACGCTACCAATAAAAGGGAATGGCTTTTCTAATGCAATTCCATCGTCAGTGTTATTACAAAACCTGGATCAAGTCTAATCATAATATTGAACACGCAGACAAATTAGACACTCCAGTGTACAGAGATGTAAAAAAAACATTGACGTACTGGACAAAAGTCCTACAATCAAAATTAATCTATATTGTAAATACAGTACACCAAATATTAAGATGCCCCATGTTGATATTGAATGTATTTTTGTACATTGCTTACCATGGGCTTTTGTTCTGTCGGCAGTATACAAGTTGTATATACGGTTATATTTAAAAGGTTATTTTTACGAAATGGCTAGTCGGTATCACATGATACAGACGCGGGATGTTTCGGGAGGTTAAACATTAAATACAACTGACATCCTCATGTTAATTTTATAGACTTTATCAAATGATATGGGATTGACTCTTTCGTGGATCTGGCAGGTTGAATTAAGAAGAGTATAATCTAGTTGATTATGATTGAGAGGGGTTATGACCTTGAACTGACAATTGATTCGTTAGAAATAAAAATTTTCCTTGTGTACAAAAATAAAATCAAATTCTTTCTTTTATCATTATTATGTATGTTAGAGACGAGCTGCAGCGTAAATGAGCCGATAAGTTATATTTAAAGTTTATTAAGGCACACCTAGTCACGCGGTATGATCTTTCTTAATATGACCACAGGCGCTCGTGGCACGGACTTACCACCCCCCATTTTTTATAACTTTCTGTTTACAAATTTATTTTCAATAAAATTTCTTTATTTCTTTATTATTTCATCTCTGTTTCCTTATTTTAACTTGTTCGTGTCAATATTCACACAATCTTATGTTAACATCAAATTGCATGTGTCGACCATATATAGATACTAATAATATACAAGGCATGCAACTCCGCAGGTTTAACAATCGTACCCCTGCTCGCTTCGAGTACATTTATTGCACCTTATTTCCATTATGTCATTCAAACTAGGGCATGTATCCATTCCTAAAAGAGGCATCTTTTCGCCCCTGTTTTTGTTTTGTGCATACGATAGCTCAGTTCTCCAGAATTTTAAGATTTTCACACATTTATTGCCAAATTTTTCATAGAGTACCCCACGGATGACGGAAGTGACGTACCATAGTCCGAGATTCCTCTGCCGTTCGACGACTTGTTACATCTTGCTGTTGTTGTTGAACGTCAGAGCGCTCTCCATAATGAAAACAGCGGATTTTCCTCCGCATCTCAACTGTAGCACATTTCCACGTTTTGTGGCTATCAGATTTTATTTCCTATCCAAAACCCTAATATATATCGCTTCACCAGTCATTTTTCTATTCATTGATAGCCATCTTAACCTCAGAGAGTGGTGTTACACTCGATTACAACACGTTTTTTCCTTACATCCGATGATTTTGTCATTTCTCTGCCATTTTTTTTAAGGTGATCTCGCGATACTAACTAAAAGATGACAGCAATGCATTGCATGATGGGAGATACTAAATGCAGTGCGCCAAATTAGCATACGTAAACAAACATACAAGACGATATAAAGCATATTCTGCAGGACAAACAGTTCCATCTACAGCTCAAATCAGAGCAGAAGGAAATAATACAAAATATGTTGGATAGAAAAGATTCATTTGGCAGTGTTATCCACGGGCTTCGGAAAGAGCATGTCTTACGTTTCCCCCTATTTTGGACAAGGTCAGATCATATATGCAAATCATCTCCCATGATACATTGCGGTAATCGTAGTTCTCTCGAAGTCACGTGACAAATATTTCAAAATGTCATTGTTCAAAATGACGAAATCATATGGTCTGGGGAAATTGTGCTGTAATGGAGTGTAACACCAATTTCAGATGGTAAGATGGTTATGAATGAATAGAAAAATGATTGGGGAAGCGATTTATATAAGGGTTTTGGATAGAAAATAAAATATGATAGTCACAAAACGTGGAAATGTGCCACGGCTGAGATGGGCAGGAAAATCCGCTGTTTTCATTATGGAGAGCGCTCTGACGTTCAACGACAACAGCAAGATGTAACAATTAAGTCGTCGAACGGCAGAGGAATCTCGGACCAGACGTACAACTGCATTAACCTCAACGATAGGGTCAGAAAAGTT
Source organism: Gigantidas platifrons (assembly GCA_002080005.1). Lineage (NCBI taxonomy): Eukaryota > Metazoa > Mollusca > Bivalvia > Mytilida > Modiolidae > Gigantidas > Gigantidas platifrons. The sequence goes on along the minus strand of MJUT01054383.1, from coordinate 375,303 downwards.
CCAAAAATGTATTATTTAAATTTTTGGAACTTTTCTGACCCTATTGCTTGCCTTGTGGATTATTAGTATCTACATAGGGTCGACACATGCAATTTGATGTTAACATAAGATTGCATGAATAATGACACGAACAGGTTAAAGGGATATTGTCTACCAGCTGCGTAATTTTTTCATACCCAAAATTATTGTCGATTTCCGTACTGACCTTCATAAAATGAAGATTAAAAACCGAATTATTGATGAATACGCTCCAAAACGTTGTTTTTTCGATTGAAAAAGCTGACAATCGTTACCGGAAGCTAATTAATTATGCACTGACCTGGGCGAGGCCAACTCTATTTATTTATCTATTTTTATGGCAGTAGCCCGGATGCAGCATGGATATTCAGGCAAGTTTCTATAAAAGTTGAGGAAACAAGCTACATGTATTTGCGAACCGATATTGTATCTAAAAGACGTAGAGATAAATAATTTCTGTATCAGGAATAGATTTGAAAGAATGAAAACTACATGCCTTAACAGATCCAGTCGATATTTCCACGATAACCATTAAAAACATGTCAGGAGGTACCTCATGGGGCCAAATTGTTAAAGCAACTACTAGAGTTATTTTCGATCGGACTTTTTTGCCGGCCTTAAAAATAACTAAATTAGTTTTTTTCCACATTTACGTTATGAAGTTGTTCCCCGAGATTTTGATACACATGTTAAATTAATTTATTTTATCCAGTTTTACCGACAATATGAAAACAGAAACGTTGAACACAGTGAAATACATGTCTGATGAAAACGAATGACGTAGCCAGTGTTGATTGACTGGAATGTTTTAGAGAAATTTGGGCTGGATTAGAAACAAGATAGTTGCTGGAAAATATGAATGGCAAATTATATGGTACTGACTATTGACTTTGAAGGGGGCTATGTTTTTTTTAGACATAATTTTTTTTTCAGACGCGACAAAATCATATTTCTTTTACATTTGTATTTTCCGGCCAAGAGCCGGAATGATTTTTTTTTCTTTCAAAATTTTGTATATATGAAAAACTCATTATACTGTGTTTGTGTAAATGGCAAGTATATGATTATATTGTGAAAATGGCAAGTCGGAATTTTTTTTTTCTCTCCTGTCCAGCCAATTTTTTTTATTCAAGATTCAGAATCAAAATATTTTTTTAGTAAAAAAACATAAAATTAAAATTGAATAGCTTGAGGGGGGAACTAATAATTTTTTTTGCAAGACCAAAATGCTTCTCCCATAAAAAAAAACAAAAAAAAACGAAATAAACTTGTCATCAGAAAGTCCCACGAGAAAATCTTTCCTTCCAAAATCTAAAATAAGACTTTTTGTATTGCTCTAAACTGAATTGGTGCAAACTATTTCACTTAAAATGAATTATTTAAAAACAAAATAGAGCTCATTTTTCTAGATAAATGTAAAATAAATTCTGAAAGTCCAAAATTGTGTATATCTACACCCCATGATGTAAATACTTTACCTTATTTTTGTCTTTGTTAATTTAATTTTTTCAATAATTTGAATTATGGAATGATGAATCCACGGGCTGGCCATCTTGCGGGGAGCACAAGATTTTCAGACTTGTGATTATATTAGGTCACATGTCTGTTAACTTGTACCGTCCCTTGGTTCTCCCTGTTTGATGGCCACCCTATGAAATGAACGAATCTTAATATATTTTGTAATCAATATTTTTTATTGTTGGCTTTTTGATACTGTTACTACATTGTATAATCACAAAATTGGCGTGGTCCATAAGTTCATCATAATGGCATGGACCCTTGGTGCTTCAAGTAGTCATACTAATTCTTTATTTTAAGATGCATTTTATCTCCTCCTCAATTGTTACAGGGATCAATACACACCTAGGACTTGGCTCTAAACTAGTGGTGAAAACATTATTGCTGTTTTTGTTTATGTTGTAAAACAATTATATTTTAATTTGCTCATATTGTATATCCCCCCCCCTGTGGGCCCTCGATTGGTGAAATAATAAACTTATGACTTATGACTTATGTAATCAAAACTACATTTTGCCCAAGAACCACATGTTGTTTATTGTTTCTAAACAGTGCGCATGCTCAAGACGAGTAACATAAGAAGGTAATATGAATAAAATTACATTCTTGTCATCCGAACAATAATTTCGATAGCGATAGTTTTGGGTCTCTTTTGTCAAAAAATCGTATCTTTTGCAACATAACTCGGTGTTAATCTTCATTTTATGAAGGTTAATACGAAAATCGACAATAATTTTGGGTATGAAAAAAATACGCAGCTGGTAGACAATATCCCTTTAAAATAAGGAAAAAGAGATGAAATAATAAAGAAATAAAGAAATTTTATTGAAAATAAATTTGTGAACAGAAAGTTAGAAAGAAGGAGGGTGGTAAGTTCGTGCTCACGAGCGCTTGTGAATATGACCGACCAAACGTTATACTGTTTACCTGTTTGCTGATCAATGTCACCACAGTGCTGTTTATACGTGACTGCTAAGCTTAAAGCGCATGCGTAGTATTAAATCATAATATAAATATGATTTTTTGCTGATTTAAAGTACACAATATACAAAACATAATTTTACTCATAAAAGATGAAGTGTCCTCTACAATACGATATTTAATCTAATAAATATTTCATAACATTGTAACTTGCAGACATTATAAGGACAGGAATTTCCTATTATAATTATCCATTTTGTTATTAATGTATTTGTTGGTTGTAGAGTTAGACCATTAAAATTGGGATCGTCGTTGATTTACAACTACCTGTATAATCAGTACCTATCACCACTAAATTTGAGAGTTTGAATCCCGAAAATTGCAAAAAGTACTATATGCAACATTATGTGACACATTTGTCAGCAACTTAAGACAGGTCGGTGATTTTCTCCTGTTTCTCCCACCAATAAAACTGACCCCCACGTTATAGCTGAAATCTTGATGGAAATGGCGTTAAGCACCACAACCCTAACCCTATTGAAAAGAGACCAGAAAAGTCGATTTATTTTAATGATACAAGATAAGCCAAGCCTTATGCTTATTAAAACGTTTTAGATCGAGGATCTAAAGGACATTGCAATACTATATTGTAATGTATAAGATTTAACTGATATTAAATTATAATTACTTGTTTCGGTGTAGACTCTTAAAACTACCTTAACCCCGCCACTTTTTATTGAAGTGCCTGTAACAAACCATGAAAGAGAAAGGTCATGTATTTGTCTCTTAGGAGTATCGATTTTGCTTCTTTCTGGGATTTTTTATTCTTTTTATTTTTTTTTTAATTGTTTTGACTGTGTAGCATCTTTTATTGTATTTTTCTTTTTTTTTATTCTAATATTCAGAAAAGAACAGCATATTTACTTTAATGATACAAGAAGCCACACCTTTTCTTTTTTTAAAACGTTCCAGATTGGGAACATTTTATTTTTTATTGTATTTTTCGTCTTTTTATTCTAATATTCTTTTTTGAAAATAAACTGACTAATCAAATAGAAAATATCAAAAAAATAATACTAGCAAACTTTGTTTTTACAGTAATATTTTTACCAAATTTCAATTGCAAAACTATTTACATTTCCCTATTGCGAAGGAAAAAAATATCTCTACTTACAAAAATCAGAATCAGTGCACATTCTCTTACTATTGAAACTGGTCGTTATAATGGGACGTCACGTGAAGATCTTTTTTGTCAATTCTGTCCCTCATTAGTTGAAGATGAAATGCATTTTCTATTACGATGTGCAAAATATCAAAATATTAGAACCAGCTACAACGGTTTATTTCAAAAGGAAGAAGGAACAAATGATGCTGATCTCCTTAGAGTTATTCTCAACCCTGAAAGTCTTTCAGCAACTAAACAAATATGTAATTTTCTAAAAGATGTAAACACATGTCGTATTGATGAAACTTAACATTGTCATCCTATTATTGCTCATATGTTGTACCTTCTGTTATCTCTGATGCTCATATAAAAAACACAAAGTAGTATTGGCAACAAATGGCCACAGCATTTATTAATATATATATAAATGTACATATGTGAAAACTGCAAATGAGATGAAATGTACTAAATAAGTCGAAATGTCATATGGTGATCGCCGAAAATGTGTAAGGTGGTAGATCATATAGTGAACGGGCAAATTTTAGATAAGCGATTAACCCTGGAAATCGGCTAATGCTATCATAGAAGTAAACAAGTCTATTAACCGAAAATATGTTATCAAAGCGCAGCGAAATCAGCCAAATTGACAGATCAGCGAAATTTTTGACTTGCTTGAAAAAAGAAGCTTATCTGTCGACCGCCAATAATATTGGGGGGGGGGGAGCTGCGCCAAAGCTGTGCCACCTGCTACCAGGACACGATTTATAAATATAAGATTTCACAGAACTACCCAAATTAGAATGTATTATCACTATTATGCATTACTTGTTAAATCAAAGATGTCATAAACACACAACAAAATGTATATAAAGTCAATACAAATATATAAATGTCAAATGTTGATGCCAAGCTAGCAATTGAGATGTAAACAAACATTCGAAACGAAACTACACAAGTTTAAGTAGCATACTAGCTATATTCAGCAGTCATTTAACTTCACTGTGTGGGAAAAACATGACCATATTCATTCACAATTTATTCAATACCACCCTGCAATTTATTGAGGTATATATGTGCCATACATTATTAATCTATGTGGCTAAATAGCCCTTCATAAAATGTTTAAGCTAATCCGCCAAATTGGCTCTACAATCAAGATGATTTGTGATTGTGATTTGTGATTTGATACAATCAGGTCTTGAAGCAATTTTTAATCACAAGATATATATTCTAGAAAGTAAAATATTTGATCTAGAAAAACGCTCGGATAAGCAGTTTGAAATAAATGAGTCACTTACTAAGGAATTGCTGGACCTTAAGTCAGAGGTTAAAACCAGAGATACTAGAATATCATCACTACAAAACAAACTTGGTCAAGCACATGAGGATCTAAAGAAGTGTCTTTTTCAAAATAATGATAATACACAATACACAAGAAAAAATACAGTTAGAATATTTGGTGTAGAGCAGAGAGACTTCAAAAACGAAAATGTCTACGATATTATACAAAACATATTCACTGAAAAGTTGAATTTACCTAATATTGATGTGGAGGTTGCGCATAGAGTAGGGCCCGTCAAAACAACTGATGGAACTATCAACAAAACCAGAGCAATTATATGTAAAATGCTACGTAGAACTGATAAAATCCAAGTTATTTCAACAGGTCGTAAATTAAAAGGTCAAAAGATATCTATTAGTGAGGAACTGACCAAATCAAATTTCCTGCTACTGAAAAAACTACAAGAACACAATTTAATTGAACAAGTTTGGTCACACAATGGAAAAATTTTGCCAAAAATAAAACAAACGTTATCAGAAGAATTACTGACATCAATGCTATACATGACATATTTGCCTAATATTTGTATTATATCTTTTCCGTTGTTTGAATGTAATCAGTAAACATGACTTTTCCTTTAACTATATATTCTGAGTTAATTGTATCATCTTACTAGTATGTGTACCTGTTTGCTTCACAAGTAACAACTGAGATAATTAATAACACATATTTTATACTTAAAGAATTCAGTTAATATAACCTTTTCATACAGCTATACTAATTATAAAGCTTATTCATCTTCTTTTTTTTTAAATATTTTTTCTGTCTTATTATTATTACATTTTGTTTTCTCTTCTTCTAGCGCTTTTCATGATGGAAATCGGAATATGCTAAATACCAAATTATGACCGCCACCTCATTCTATATACAGCTGTAATCGTATCTTATGTGCTGTTTTATTATTAATATTATTCTTTGTTTTTGTGTCTTTTTTCATACATGTCTTGTGTATCAAATGCTCTTTGTGTTTGTTTACACTGTCCTTCATAATTGTTTGGCTACCGTTAGCACATAGCACTAACGGTATACGTATTATAATGTTATAATGATCAGTGCTTATCGACCAATCATGTCACCATTGATTTTTTTTTATTTTGTTTACCTGAGCCACACCCCTAATACCGTAAATCAATGATTTATATAGTAATTGCCCCTATATATATGTGTGTGTCTCCTAAATGCGGGACTTGTTTATAAATACACTTTTCATAATAATTAATTTATTTAAAAAAAAAAACAAAAAACAAAAAAACCGATGATAATAATAATAAAATATCAATTATTCCAAATTAGAACAATCAAATAATGTATTCATACCGTTCTAAATGTTGTTATATTTGTACATTATTTGATCATATAAGATATATTCTTATACATGCATTGTGTATTAAATGTTGTATGTGTTGTTAACTGTATGTGTGTGTTTTATTATCGTACCGTTATGTTGGACATATTTCTCGTTATAACGTATCCCGACCAAGTAAATGATTAGTGTTGATCAATATAGAGCGTGTATCGGTTGTTTTAATAACATTGTCAGGTGTAAACAGCAGACATGTAATACTACACAATACATGTTTAATCGTAATAATTTCTCACATAGCCAATATAAAGGAATATTTTGCTCTGTCATTATCGTATTATCGTGTTCTGTATCTCTATATAAATTAGCTATGATGTCATTTCTACTGCTAGTTGTATCGGGTTCCATATATCCCAACCAAGGTCCTTTCTCTGACTTAAGTATTTATCACATTAATGCTAGGAGTTTGTACGCGTTTGACAAAGACTTGAAATCGAATCGAACGAAAGTAGATGAAATTGAATCAGTTGTGTGTCTTCAGTATCGATTCGACATTTTCTTTTTTTATGCAAATATTCAATCTCGTATGACAAGGACAACAATTAAATCTTCTTTCTTGCTTCAAAATAGAACTCTAACCAAAACACAATATTCATCGTTAGTCTGTTCGGCGTTTTGCGTTCTTTCGTGTTCCGTCTCTCTGTACAAATTAGCTATGATTGTATCTCTTCTTCTTGTTACATCGGGTTCTATTCATCCAAATTCAGGTCCAAGAGAGAATCTGTCTATCTGTCATATAAATGCACGAAGTATTTTCGCTTAAGATGCAGAGCTTAACTCCAACAGAACGAAATTGGACGAAATCGAATCAGTATTGAGCATTAATCTTTATTATGATATTATATGTATAAGTGAAACGTGGCTTTCGTCTTCGATATCCAACGACGACATTGAGTTGAATAACTTTACTTTGTATCGTAAGGAAAGAGACAACGGAACATCTGGATACGGGGGCGTGGCGATTTATGTTGCGAATTATTTAAACTCCCAACGAAGGTTTGACTTGGAGGTAAACGGGCTAGAATTTATATGCACTGAGATTAAAGTTAATAATAAATCTGTACTTGTAAGTGTGTGTTACCGACCACCTACTAACTCGGGCGATGTACGTAGGACATTTCTAGAAAATTTCCAGGTAGCAATAGACAAGATTATGTCGTACAATTCCGACATACAGGTCATACTTGGCGATTTTAACGACCGATGCGTATCTTGGTTCGATAACCATGCCAGCAGCGAACTGAGACTTAATTTGTTTGACATTTCTACCGTTAATAATCTTTCACAGTTGATCAGTGAACCGACCAGATATAGTGGCAACACAGCGTAGTTATTAGACCTAATATTTGTTAACGACGATAAGTTTGTTACAGAATCCGGCGTTAACCCCCCATTGTTGAACTTAGATCACTGTACCGTATTTTGTCATATTAATGTTAATGTCAGTAAGCCTCGAGCGTTTACACGTAGGGTCTGGGATTATAAAGCTACCGATTTTGTTAGTTTAAATCACCCTTTGGGCAATGCTCCTTTCGATTCGGCGTATGAAATTTTTGATAATGTTGACGATATTGTAAACTACACAAATGGGCTAATTGCGTCAGTTAGTTCCGAGTTTATACCGAACAAGCTTGTTACTATTAGACAAAACGATAAACCCTGGATGAGCAACGAAGTGAGACGAGCTATTCGGAATCGTGACCGATGTTTTAAAAAATTTCAGAAAACAAGGCGCGATCAGGATAAACTTTATCATATCGTAGCCAGACGTGAAGTTAACAGACTAAAACGTGAAGCAAAACGTCGATATGAAGAAAACGTGGTCCGTTCCTTGTCAAATGAGAAGCTGAACCCTAGAAAATTTTGGTCTTTGAGTAAGTCAGTTTTAGGTGTCAATTGTGACAGAGTTATACCCCTACTGAAATGTAATAATTATTTTATTTCTGAAGACAGTGAAAAGACCGAAACATTTAACCAGTACTTCGCAAAGCAGATGTCCATTAGTAATAACATTGACGATCTACCTACACTACCTCCTTTTTCATATATCACTGGTGAACGACTAGGTACTATAGATGTAAATGAAGATGATGTTTTGAGATATCTTAGACAAGTAAATATACATAAATCTTATGGTCCGGACGGAATATCGAATCATATCCTCAAATTCTGTTCTGACTCTTTATATAAACCGCTTACAAAGTTATTTAATTTGTCATTACTCAATGGTAAATACCCGTCTCAGTGGAAAATTTCAAACGTCTGTCCAGTTTACAAGCAAAAGGGAGATAAGAGAGACTCTCTAATTACCGACAGATAGCACTTTTATCAACAATATCTAAGATCTTCGAAAAGGTTATTTACAAATCTTTATATGCATTTTGTGTTCTTCATCATCTTCTGATATCTGAAAACTCTGGTTTTAAGAAAAACGATTCTACCGTAAATCAGCTAATAGCGATTACGCACGAAATTTATAAGTCCATTGATTCTGGCCATGACGTTTGTGCTATCATCCTAGATGTGTCCAAGGCGTTTGATAAGGTTTGGCACGAAGGTCTCATTTTTAAGCTTAAGCAAATTGGTATCTGTGATAACCTTTTGTTACTTTTGATAAATTATCTTGATAGTCGGTCTCAGAAGTTAGTGTTAAATTGAACTTCGTCTTCTCTATGTTCTACTTCTGCCGGGGTACCCCAAGGGTCTATACTAGGTCCCCTCCTCTTCTTGGTGTATGTTAATGATATAAAGCGCAATATACACTGCAATATTAAACTGTTTGCTGACGATACTTCACTAATGGAAGAAATTGTTAATCCTTCAACATCTTTTTACAAATTGAACCAAGATTTAGACACTTTGAATGAGTGGTCAAAGCAATGGATTGTTACATTTAATGCATCAAAAACAGAATTTCTCATTATTTCGAAAAAATCTGGACGTCAAGTGTATTCGCCATTATATCTAAATAATACTGCTATTAGCGAAGTGACAGTTCATAAACACTTAGGACTTATATTTAATAACAAAATGTCATGGAAAGATCATATTAATGATATCTGCAAAAAATGTAATAAACGCTTAGATATCATTCAGAAGATGAGATGTATCTTACCACGTTCATGCATTGAAAAACTGTATAAATCATTTATCCGCTCTTTGCTCGATTATACTGATGTCATATATGACAATTGCTGCAAGTCTGACACTGAAAAATTAGAACATGTTCAGCGCAGAGCATGCATAATAGCCACAGGGGCTATCAGACTGACCAAACATGAAACTCTTCTACAAGAAGTAGGTCTAGAAACATTAAAATCTCGCAGACGAGACCATAGGCTTGTATGTTTATATAAAATTAAAAACAAACTCACACCTTTCAAATCTGCATAGTATGACAAATCATAACACATTAAACTACAATTTTCGAAGACAAAATCAAATCATACATATACGAACTAGAACAACATGTTTCTACAACTCATTCTTTCCTGTAACAATACGGGATTGGAATAATCTTCCGTTGGTGGTATCGTCAGCTATTTCAGTTAATTGTTTCAAGAATGCTTTGAATAAAACTGGTAAGGCAAACACATCCAATAAACTTTACTCATTAGGCCACAGTTATGAGAAAATATTGCATACACGACTTCGTCTTGGGGTCAGTGGGTTAAACAAACATTTATTCAGTTACAATCTATGTCAGAGTAAATTTTGCGATCATTGTGATGGTAACAAAATAGAAGATACCGAACATTACTTATTGAAATGTAGCCGTTACACCACCCCTAGAATTACATTGCTACTAAATGTGAAACATATTATCTGTCCTGATATTAACATAACGTTGTTACGAGATCTTTGTCCAACATATCTAACTAAAATTCTTATTTAGGGAAGTAAGGACTTATCTACTGTAATGAATCAAGAACTATTTACATATATATTTAAATTTATTAAGTCTACTCACAGGTTTATTCGATAATATTTTGTTAATGTTTCTTCCCCCCTCATAGACTGAATACTTTATAATCAGTGTTTTACGGTAATTATTTTATTTTACCCACACTTGC
>MJUT01054383.1:250765-303728 GCA_002080005.1 Gigantidas platifrons | reverse complement strand
TTCCACGATGATAAGGGTCTATTTATAGATTATATACAGATACAGATACAGATAGATATTTTTATTAACTAATCACAGTGCCCATTGCTGAGCAGAATAATCAAACAATGAATAAACAGATATGATTGGGTTGATTGGCTACAGATATAATGTACATTGCATAACTTATTGCAATCGACTGAAACATTGACCCAGTTATTTTATTTTGAAATTTTAAATAGATTATTTGAGCTACACATGAAGATGTGCAATCAACTCTTTGTTTTTGCCATAAGGTGCTCCTAGGGTTTTGATTGGTATTCCAAATAGCAGTATATTGATAACAGGGTTTGCTCCAGAAAATACAATAGAATCCTATGTTAAATTGAAAAGTCCATGGTAGATAGATGTGCACTCGAGTTTTGGAATTTTCAAAATGAAAACGATTAGAATACGAAAACACAAATGCAGTTGAAATTGCAAAGATATATGCGTTATACCAAATGGAGAGAGATATACCCAACGAATTTCAACTGCTTGAACAAACATTTAGGAGTCCTAAGAAGGCCCAGGTTCAGATGATGTTTTATTGTTTAAAAGGGGGTTTAACCGTTCCCATGGAAAAAAATCAAAAACTTAAAGCATTTAATAACTATCACTATTTAATGCTTATGAAAGGTTCCACCGGGCGTTGCATGATACAACCACAACAAATCAAAGAGCACATCCTTTCGGCACCATTTAGCTGCAATCAAGTCTAACTCGAAAAGGAGAGCAAATATGCTGGAATGCTACTAGTCACCATCAATTAACAGAAAAACTGATTCAAGTAAATTAAAATATATGTATATATTATGCCTTCGTAATATGTGCAGTTATGGAATTTGGGCTCCTCTTTGTCCCCTTTCCATCAAAGAATGGCTCATTTTCGTTTTTAAAGAATCGTCTAATCTTGCCTTTCAAATTGATTTTTCAGAAGATATCAAAGCCTATGTTGAGAAGTATTGTGTCACTCGCGTACATATGAAGAATCATGGTATTGGCGATTAAATGTTGGTTCAATGTTGACTATTTTGTTTCCCTATTATGTATGTAATGGTTTACATTTAATTGATGGCTATGGTCACCAGCTCTTTTTTACACAACTAGACATACAAGTTTAGTTCAGCTTAGTAATCAGAAGACGATGCCGTTCTAAAAAGTATGAATACAAACTGTCAGTTTCATCATAACGTATGATTCGTACCATATAAATTCCAAACGTGGTATAATGCTATCAAGGTATGGAAAATTTAATATATCAATCTTGAAGTCGTCTATTTTGTTCTCGAGTCAGGAAAAAGGCTGACATTTGATGTCAAATTTGAGGAAATAATCAAGAAATGGTGACAGAGGAATCTTTTCCTGTTATCACAAGTTGTTTGGGGGTACATCAATAGAATCCAGTTTGCAAAGTGTGAATTATTATTGACAGAACATAATCAATATACCTGAAAGTGAGATCAAATTAGCTTCTCTTTTGTCTTTGGTAGAAGTACGATCGACAAGAAGAGGGACATAGTTTATTCCAATGATGATGCCAATGATTTGTTGAAAATTATGGCGTCCTAACTGTACACATATATTATAGATAAGTAACTCCAATATACTGATGACTTAATTTTCTGTGTAGCATCTTTTGTCTTTTGTTCCGTACTTGCCAAAATAAGTAAATTCTTGAGTCAAAACCATTAAATTGTAACGTTGCTTGCCATTTTTCGAAAAGTAGGTATCGAAATCATTTAAATTCAATATGGATTATATGATTTGATGACTTAATAGATAATATCTAGTCATCATGAAAGAAAGGATAATGCAGACAGTCAAAATTCAGCTTCATATGTTGAAAATTGATAATCTCAGAAGAATGATATCCAAACGTGATAAGATTTCAATTATATCTGATCGTGAATTTCCCTTCGGAATGTAGCATCATCACAGCTGCCACAGTATATGTAGTACCAGATATATTTATATAAAAAATAATGCAATACTCTACAGTCTGTGCATCCTATCTCGATGTTCTATATAGATGGTTACTGTGCTTACCAACAAGTTACTTACACAGTTATTTCTGATTGTGAGGTTGAAGTCTGTGGTCATTTTCACAAAACTTCTTACTATAAAATATTGTCGTAAGTGTAAAACTAAGATTAAAAGGTGTTTCACAAAAATACTTACGATAATCTTAAGTGTAAAAATAGTCCTTACTTTACGTTTACCCTGTCGTAAGTGTAAAATTTTGAACGTAAGAGAAATATATTTTTTCTTACACAGAGGATAAAGTAGCTCTCAATTTTCACGGGAAAAGATTTGTTTGTCTTACACCCCCGGTATATAGTCGTCGCTTCAAGATTTTTCAGCGTTATTTATAACTCTGCTTGTGATCCTTTGTTAATATTGTTTGTATATGTGATTAAAATAAAATATGCTTTACAAATATAACGGTAGCCAAAGTCTAATCTATCTTTTAAAACTCTTAATGTTATGTCATTTGCTTACATGTGTTTGCGTATGAGTTTTGTCAACAGTTGGCACTTGTCGATTTCCTGTTCACTGAATCAATCAGCTGACCGAGTTATTGACGTCACAGTGAAATGACATACATTTCTAATAACAGTGTGTTGATTTGTTCGCTTAAAAACAAACTTTTTCATTACTATTGTTACCCCCCCCCCCCGGCGATAGCAGTGAGGGATATAGTATGAACGGCCGTCTGTCTGTTCGTCCGTCCGATGTCTGTCCGTCCGTCACGCTTTCTTGTTTACGCGATAACTTCAGTAAACATGGATAGATTTGAATATGTTTTGCATGTGGTTTGTAATTATCATTATCTTGGATGGGTTCTAACATGGAATTATTTGAAGCAAGGGTTTTGGGGGGGAAATCTTAGTTGTGGTTGAAAAATCACCAATTTTGAGAATTGTGTTTTGTTTACGCGATAACTTTAGTAAACATGGATACATTTGAATAATTTTTGCATGTGGCTTGTAAATATCATTATCGTGGATGGGTTCTTACATGGAAATATTTGAAGCAAGGGTTTTGGGGAAATCTTAATTTTCTGTTGAAAAATCAAACATTTTGAAAATTGTGTCTTGTTAACGCGATAACTTCAGTAAACATGGATAGATTTGAATAATTTTTTGCATGTGGCTTGTAATGATCATTATCTTGGATGGGTTCTTACATGGCAATATTTGAAGCAAGGATTTTTGGGGGGAAATCTTAGTTTTTGGTTGAAAAATCACAAATTTTTAGAATTGTGTCTTGTTTACGCGATAACTTTATATTAAACATGGATATATTTGAATAATGTTTTGCATGTGGCTTGTAAGTATGCTACACATTAAGACTGCAAGGCTGCTTTCTATAAATATATAAAACTAAATATAATGCAAGTGTGGGTGATACGTCGCGCATTTATGCGCTAGGCGGTTCTTTTATTATATTTATTGTGATATGAAAGTCGAATTTTTAATATTATTGCAATTTGAAGCGTTCGTGATTTGGTGTTTTTTTCACATTGCGTATTATTTCATTGATGGTTGTGATGCGGTCGTCTTCGAATATACACACTACACAGTACATGTAAATAATAAACACAAGTCAAATGTAGGTCAGGGAAATGTCGATGAAAATAAAATTATATGGATTTACCTAGTCAAATTGTTCTATAAAAAGATGACATGCTTGTTCATTGCCAAATATATTCATTTCATGATATGTGACCGAATAACACACATCCTAACAGAATTTCACCGCAAAGAAAAAAACATTTGGGGGATGTCTGTGTAAGAAAAATAATCAAACACCGATGACAGGTCAAGATCGAGAAATCTCAGGCACCCTCGGATAAGATTTCAATCGTTTGGGCAAGCCTCGTCAGAGAACGATTGAAATCTTACCCTTGGGTGTCTGAGATTTCTCAATCTTGACCTGTCACCGGTGTTAGATTCTATTAGTCTTATCTTTTAGTAGTAAGTGAAAAAATAGAAGAAAAAAAAAGAACGACGATGCATTGGCGCTTCGGTTTGAAAATAAGAGAGCACTTCACCTTTAACGCATTTTCTCTGACCGTATGACAAACCTCATTACACATATTGATAAATGTTTATTGAAATAAATATGGTTTAATACAAACAGACGCTACAAATGACATTGTTGTTTACTCTTTTTTGGCGTGACTAATAACAGAGTCTATAACGATGCATTCCGTACATTTACCTTTTTAATGCAGCAAAGTGTAAGGTTTCATATCAACTAACATATGACCCCAAAAAAAATCAGGATAATTCTTTTAATTTTAGATTCCAAATTGGGAACGGTCGACAATCGAAAAGATTACTTGCAAACTAGGGGAGAATTCTTCTTTTTCATTATTATTTTTTTTTAATAAGGCAGGAATACGGGGTTTTCTTCTAGACATCTACTCCGCTTACAAAAGTTTTGTAGTTTTGTATGAACAGTCGCTATAGGACTGGAAGTTTCTGGATGCAATAATATCGTTTCGATATTGCCTTTATATTAGTAATATAATGTATTAATTTATGGCAACTTCGATGATCATCGAACACTCTGGCAATACATAAACACATCTTAATTTGGGTTATCTCAGAAAAATCGGGATAAATTGTCATCAGTAAAAGAACAAGCGTTTAATTTTATGTGGGATGGGATTAATTGGGAAAGGGTTGGGGGCTAAATATTTTGCTGAAACGCAACAGATAAAATGAATTATCCAGCATGGATAAGATAAATGAATAGCTTTTTTTTAAATCCAGATCCACTCACTTGAAAAAGACTTCTACCAAAAGTGATCACGCGTTGATGATGACGAATAACTCAAAGTAATGACACATTTTATAGATAATTATAATTTACATGCATAAGAAACTTTCCTTTAAACGAAAAGCATACCCATTCATATTTTGTGAAGTTATTGTTGACCAATTCATACATTAGATAAATATCCAATATGACCAATTCATATATTAGATAAATATTCAATGTAAACATACAAACACAGTCTCATACTCGGATTTGATAACACAAGGATGTAAATGCCAACTGGTTTAGTATTCCAACGCTGATTTTACAAAACTGTTGCAATATATATGCATCATAACTTCTTGTCACTTGTGATGTTCAATCGGACGGCTTGCTTTCGTAAATGCAGACGAGATAGAAGACCCGTTGTTATGGTAACAACATAACATAAAAACTGCTTATAAATTAGTGCCGGGAATGTTTTATAGAATATATTTATTTTTAAGAAAAAATGGTATTAGTATATTCTTTGAGACTGTCTGTGATAAAGGGGCCACTTTTCAGAGAAATCGTAGTTCAGATAATATTGAAAGCAATACAAAGACATTATTCAATGAAAATTAAACTAAGTGTAATTTTAGTCGTAAGATTAAAATTGTCGTAAAATATTCTTTGTGAAAATGATTTAGGAATTGTCGTAGGATTAATCGTAAGTGAAAAAGTTAAGATTATACTTACGAATATTTGTGAAAAGGGTTACAGGTCTCCAAACAAATTATGGTCGGTATCATGAATTGGTTGGTCGATACAGAGTTATACACAACTGTACGTAGATCTGTTCATTTGTGAAAACATTATTTTAACCATCTTACTCGATTATTACTATTTACTAGATTTTGACTATGGGTAACAGGACGGATGCCCATAGTGGAGCAGGATATGCTTACCCATCCAAAGCACCGGAGTTCAACAAGGCTTTTGATTAGGGTTCATGTTGCCCTTTTTTTCTTTCTTTTTGGTTTTAGCTTTTTCTTTTCATTATTAATTAATTATGTTTGTCCATGTTTTTTTTTTTGTTTTTTTTTTTTCGTTTTCTATTGCCTCTTGACTTTACATAGCTTTCCCTTTGCAAAGACAAATAATTGAAAGAAAGCTGGATTTTACCGGAATTTACTATAAGTAGCACAGAAACTGTTCATCCTTCGCTGGCGCATGGGTTCACCACGTCGTTTTGGTGGAGTTCGTGTTGCTCATTTTTTTAAAAGTTTTCTATGATGAGGAAAGGTAGAATGGTTATATATGTTTATAGTCAATCTTATTTCGTATTTTTCAAATTACCCATTTTGTTAGAGCAATTAGCAGGAAGCATACACATACTGTCACGTCAGTTACATATTATATTAAAACAGAAAAGAAAAAAAAACACCTTTTACGTATCCTCCAAACAGAAAGAGAAAATCAATAAGAAATAAATGGCTTAGCGCAAAGGTGGCAATGAATGGCTGATTATCTTTTGAAATATGTTATTTTATTTTTGTTCACGTCTTTTAATTTGTTTGTAGGAGAGCAAAATATTTTTTACATATATTATTTTGTGTATTTTTCATATATAGTGTATGTATTGAACCTCATTTGTTTTACACTTCTTCTATTATTAAAATAAACAATTAATACCAAAACAATGTTATTTAATACACATATATGTACTTACAGAATAGACCATTCATAACAGTAAAAAAGAGATAATGTGTCTCAGTATGGATGTGACTAATAGTTAAATATATGGTTCAGTAAATCAGTTATTTTTAACGTTTTTTTTAAACTTTGTATTGCTAATCTCTTTTATTCGATTGGTTCAGAACATATTTATATATTACTTATATAGCAATAATAGCACAACAGAAAATTTTCAAACTTAATTTATATATAGATCAATGAATTCCCACTTTATTTATAAACTTGGATAGTAATTTATTAAACAACCCAATTTCAATTTTCCGAACTATGCTTTTCAGAAAATTGTATATCTTTTAATATATTTTGTGATACATTGGGGTTAATACAGTAATTGAATGAATCAAAGACTACATATACCCAAACCCATGTTCATACTACCGGTAAAAGTAGAAAACAAAGGGGTCAGAAACCTGGCATGCATTAGAGATATATAAATATTACACAATTATTCACACAATCCTGTTTCAAAGGGATATTTGTAAATGAAATTTCATTAATAGCCATCTATCGGAAATACACAAAGCAGGAGCCGAAATTTATAGTAAAGAGACCACCCGGATACACAAATCAGAAAACATTTATAATAAACAAACTCTCAGGCTACACAAGTCAGAAGACTACAATTATTAGTCTCTAGTAAACAGTTGATCCAGATAAACAATTAGAATTGAATTTTCAAATACCTTTATTTTAAGAATATAATATCACAGACAATTGATCATAATAGGTATTCAAAAATGCATTCAACATAAAATACAATATATCAAAATGATTACATTAATTATAGACAGGTTTTCTTTACAAATTTAGAAAATACATTTTCTTTCTTAACTTTAACAGCCAAAATAAAACAATATAATATGATAATAGTAGCAAAATAATAAACAAGATTTAATGAAATGACTTTGTCCAATTGATCAAATTCCCTTTGAAACGTTACTATTTACCTAACTTTAAGCTTAAAGAAATTATACAATTGACTTTGTCCAAATGATCAAAGTCAGCCGTATCTTTACATTAACTCATCGCTATTTACAATATAACATAAAATAAAAAAAATATACATGAAAAAATCAGTTATTTTTAAACATTTACAATAAGCTTGTCACCTACAATTGAACAAAGAATATCATTAAAACACCAAAAATCAATAAAAACATCAATATTATTTACAAACCTATAGTACGAGAATTCTATTTGTAAGCGAGCGCGTACTCTGTTCCGGACTTCCACCAGTGGATCTGTCTCCTCCGCCAGATCTCAGGTGCTGGCAGGTGACGTAGATTCCATCCTGATCTGAGTACATACCCACAGGAAAGAGTCGTCTTGGGATTCTGTGGGCCTTTATCCATCGTTGCGTGTTAGTACATTCTCCCAACACGACTGTTCCATCTTCCATCATCAAGGGTTGCTTGGTCACTGGACAATTGACTCTGGGTTGCGTTTCACTACATTTTGGTCAGAACGACTTACATTTTGCAGTTGATTGACTTTTGTAGGTTTGGATATCTGAAACTCCTTCTGGTATAAGAATGTTATTTCACCGCTACAATCATATGTTATAAATACACTTTACAAGAAATTTTGTGTCATTGTGACCTACATTGTAGTATTGAGCGACTTTGGATTTAGATATGTTCATAGAAAACTGCTGTGATATATTGTTCTATGCTATGTGCAATACAAGTACTCATTGTGTCATGTTTTTCACATTTGTAAGAATATGATTAGCATCTACTATTTATGTAATGGATGACACTGCGGTTTTTCATGGTCAGAAATTGTTATATGTCGTTATTCTTTTCTTTGTGTGTTCAGTGAGTTAAAATGAGAGGTGGTTGTATGCTATGTTTAATATTGGTTGAATGGGTTTCACCTACGCCTTTTCCCGAAAGGTGGCGCATGTGTTCTATCGGTTATTCGATTCCACGATGGCGGACGACGATCATCTGTGGTCAGTGCAGAAGCTCAAAAATTATTTACTGCGCCAAAATGTATCGACAAACGGTCGAAAAACTGACTTGATTGAAAGGTACATATTACACCGAAAACCCAAGCATACGATCTATGTTCGTTTCTTCTCAATATTATTGTATTTGTTGAACGTCCAAGTTGCCCCAAATGAAAATAAAACGTCATATACAAATGTATCTGATTATATATTATCATAAAATTATGATGAGGTATCCGTTTGAATGGATTCATTGACAAGTCCATGGGAATTTGTCATATTTAATGCTACCTGTTATAATTGAAAAAAAAAAAGATTTTGAAGTTAACTGCATTTATAAGAATATATGAGATCCATATCCATATATAGGTTAGGAATAAATTCATTTTTATTTTTTTTTAAACTGACCCAACTTTTTCCACACTTTTTCTTTTTAATAAACATTCAAAAACAACACACTAGAAACATCATATACATGTTATCATTCAGAATGTGAAAAAACAGGGCATATTTTCAATGGGAAAAAAATATGGGGCTTTCAATAGGGGTACCCTGATGTTTTTTTTATGAAAATTACACTAAAATGTAACATTTAAATAAAAAGAACAATACTTATTTTCACAAATTTCAATGTTTTTTTTATCTTTGAAATATAAATACACAATCATGTGTAATTACCCCAATAAATATAATAATTTAAATGATTCTCATTACATTTGGTATACATCTTTAAGAAAAATGTACAAAAAATGTATTCCTTATTTGTCTGGTAAATTTTCAAGGCTGCAGCAATAAAAAAAAGTCACTAATTTCAAAGCATGCCCTAGTTCAAATATCCTTATACCCTTGGCTAACTGGAAAATATATGCTTCCATACTAAGGTAAAAAAGCTCTTTTGCCCATGAAGTGGTATTAATGAAATTCGAACTGCAGACTCACATGGAGCATCTGAGTTCATGTCTGTCCTGATTTTTAGTTGTGTTGCTCAATCTTCAATTTTTGGGATATTCGTGATTTTTTTATCAGTCATTAAATATTTGTTGTGTTTGTCATGTAATACCTGTATATTTATATCATATATTGTTACTGAAGTAATATTTTGACCCTTTAAGACTATTTAAGCTACTAACAGTTCATGTTGTAGCTCTAAAAAAAAGGTTTCATGAAGACGAAAACATTTAACAACTTTTTAATGAATATTATTACCTGATATAATCAGTGTCAATAAATACACAATTTAAACATTTAACCATCCTACATGTACATCTGTAGTTAATAATACATGTATGTCTTAAATGCAGTCCTTTGTACAAGATGCTTTTGAAGTACTTGTTTGAGTGTTTTATTTATCTGTATGTGTACTGTATGTAACATTACAATCATTATGGCTTCTATAGTACAAGGTAGTACATTTCAATAAAGTTTGAAAAGATGTCAGTTCAAACCTGGCTGGAAGCTAATCTATGAATTTTGTAATGTGTGCTTGATCATATTGACTGTATTAACTTCAAATTAAGCAACTTGGGCACAAATCCCTAGCTCTTAAATGAAAGTTTTGAAGGACTGCTAGTGCTCCTTTTTCAGTGTGATTTTTATATGACCACATAAATTTTGTTGTGGTGGTATTATGTTACAGGTCTGTCGTCATCAGTCTGTAGACAAAATTGTTTCCTACCTCATTGGTGGTGTAATGGTTAGCATGCCCGCCTTGAGTGTGTTAGATCCATGGGATAGAGCCCCAGTCTGGTCAAACCAAAGACTATGAAATAGGTATTTGTTGTTTCTCTGCTAAGCATGCAGCATTTAGAAGTACGAACACAGACGGGACTGTTAGGAATCAGGATATTCATTAATGTGACCGAGTGGAGCGACGTGTCTTCTCATAGACTGTTGTTTTCTTTATTATATTCATTAATGTGACCGAGTGGAGCGACGTGTCTTCTCGCAGACTGTTGTTTTCTTTATTAGACACCAACAATTTTATTAGTGAAAGGGGAGGGCTTTGGGTTTTTTTTAATGTCAGTAGAGAATCCATTTTTTTTTCACACATCAAGTAGAGCAAAAATATGTTTTATCCATACATGATGATGAGGTACATTTTGTAGAAGATACATGCATATCATTGTGAGACCTAAAAAAAAATAATTGTGTGTTTAGGGTTACCTGTGAAAAAGGGTAATCTGGAATTTTTTGGGGATTTTTTTTTGCATATGATATATTTGGCAAGCAGATGTTCCAACTTTGACTGTGTTTGCTGAGAAAAACTAATAATATAGCTAGGATAGGCACTTACTTTTAGGTAGGGTCAAGTTAGCCTAAACAAACTATATTTCTTAGGGCCGAGGTGTATTCATGTCTACTTTAAAAAAAAACAAATTGGACATAGTGGAAAATAAACTATGGTTATTCTAACCCCCCACCCCCTCCCCCCGTCAGTAGTAAAATGGTTAGTGTTTTATGTCTTAGAGGAGCCATTCCGTAAGTAAATGTAATATAAACTTTTTATTCAATCAACACTGGAAGACATCTAACATACATTTATTCAGTGTACATGATAATAATCCCGACAGACACCTCGGTGATGTCATTGAAATGTGCCGATCGAGCAAACCACGTCGTATTTCCCTGGCGTCCACGGACCTCTTGTTGCATGGTCAATATTCTTAATAGATATCCCTCACTTATAATTATTAATAACAGCATTTGTGGCATCTTACACGAATATATATAAATCAATATCGTAGTTTACATTAGTTACGTTATTGATGCTATCCGAGGAGTTCCGAAAGTAATAACTGATAGAACACATGCGCCACCTATTAGCGTGAAAATCGTAGGTGAACCCCATTGTTGACCATAACTGTTTAAACTTTCTATTCATAACCATCTAAATGAAACCGTTATCATTGGTATTAAATTACATTTATGTTTGTTTGTTTGTTTGTTTGTTTGCTTGCTTGCTGGTACTTACCGCCACTTTCGACAATATTTCAGCTATATCGTGGAAGTCAGTTTTATTGGTGGAGGAAACAGGAGGACCAGGTGAAAACCACCGACCTGTCGCAAGTCAATGACAACCTTTACCATATAATGTTGTACACCTCACCATGACCGAGATTCGAGCTCACAACATCAGTGGTGATAGGCACCGATTGCATAGGTAATTGTAAATCCAACTACCATACGATCACGGCCACGACGACCCCTTGCATTTATGTGATGTACATGTAGGTATGATAAATAAGTAGACTATTTTGTATGTTAGGTATAAATAAAAAGTTTACAGGTTATTATTTTTACTTTGTTCATAAGGTTATGCACTACACATTATTGTCTGTATAATATTTTCCATCGTATAATGATGCATTGATGAGTTAAAGTTGGAGATGATTGTTGATTTTGTTGATATTAGTGGAATTGCTCGCTGTTTAAATAAACGTTAGAGAATACCGAAGGAGAAATAACAAAAACAACTTTCTTTTCATAATTCATATAATTGAATGTATCTCGTGAAGTACGTATTTACGTCATTTTGGTAAGAGAAAATTGGTGCAGATTGCGGACGATTTTGTTCCAATGTTTACTTTACTGACGATTTTATTTATCAATGTTTATCGTATTGGCGATTTTATTCCAATGTTTATCGTATTGACAATTTTATTCCAATGTTTATCGTTTTTACGATTTTATTCCAATGTTTAGGGGCCGTCGTGGTCGTATGGTAGTTGCATTTACAACTACCTATGCAATCAGTGTCTATCACCACTGATGTTGTGAGTTCGAATCTCGATCAGGGTTAGGTGAACAGCATTATGTGATAAAGTTTCTCAGTGACTTGAGAAAGGTCGATGGTTTTCTCCGCGTCATCCGATTTCCTCCACCAATAATACTGACCTCCACGATATAATAGAAATATTGTTGAAAGTGCCGATAAACACCATCAAACAAACATATTCCAATGTTTATCGTATTATTTATTAGTTATTTTTGTCTTATTATTGGCTTACAAATTATATTGGTCCATAAATCGCATGGATTTTGACGACAATGTTTTCCAGACACAAATGTAGTTTGCTTTGATATTTGGTCTATTGAAACTGCTGTGTGGACGAACGGACAAATGAATATCATACTACCTCCCGTCTTTGACGAGCACATAAAATTATATCACTATAATCGGGATTTTTACTGATCTGCCTATGCTATAGAAGTTCCTTTTTTTCTTCGTTTTTTAATGAATTATGTAGAATCGCTTCAACTATGTTCCTGTACCATGTAGAACATTCCATTAATACCAGTAGCATTCCGGATGTTCTCCTCCCTTAGGCATAGGTTACGGTAGCCTATTCTGGTGATCCTGTTTATGTCCTTTGGATTACTTTCTCCCAACGACTTTTAGAAGATTTGGCTTCCAAACTTTTGATTATATGTGACCGTAGTTGATTCTGGCTGTCCTGTTTATGTCCTTTGGTTTACTTGATCACAAAGACTTCTAAATTATTTACCTTTCCAATCTTTTGATTTTGAGTATACCTGATGAAAGTTATTCCAGACATGCGTCGTGTATACTAAATTTTATATATATGTTGTTATTTTTGTTTATTTTTTCTCACCATACTTCTTTTCATATCCACATAAATTAAAACAATAAATGTAATCTAATTTTATTTACAATAGCTAACGTGACAACATTAAGATATTGATACATCATATTATATAAATAAGAACAATTATGATACCTTTATATGGCTAGTGGTTACAATATATGATTATTATTTAACAATGGAAATATAAACTTTACTTCACAGAAGTGATTAAAATTAAAAATATAAATAATTTACAACCAAGTAAGGTTATCTATGAATGACCTTACCTAAAAATACCTCCTACTACTAGCAACCGTACATGGACATGGTTAAATAAGGAATGATTTGTATGGAAAAGGCAAGATATACTTTGAGTACTGCTTTAACCACCGTTGTGTCTCGGTGGTCTACTAGGAATATTCATCTCCGTCTTGATTGCACGACACTCCATGGTAGCTTTTGATTTCTTTATCATCTCCGTTTTACAGAGTTGCATCTCCTTTGATGCAATAAAATAGTGTGTGTCCTGCGACACAGTTGGGCATTTGTGGAGTTTTAACTGCCGAAGACGACGTTCTGGTCTTTGTACATTTTTAATCATACAATCCATCAATCCCATTTCTCTGAAATACGGAAATACTTTATCAATGTTTTGTTCAACGAGTGCATTGTGCTCTGCTAAGAGCTTTTGAATTTCTTCAACTGGCAAGTTGAAATCACCACCGATAAAAACCTCTACACCGGAAATCCACGCTAGATACTGTGCCAACCATACGTAGCGCTGTGCAGATTCATAAAGAACTTTTGTTGTGTCTTGGGTAAGTTCCCAATGCCAGCTGATGCAATGAAACTGTTTTACAGCATGTTGGGTTGGTTGTGGAGATAAAATGTCCACCAGTGGGTACATCAATTTGTTAATGTCTATTCCCGGCACTACTAGGGACGGTATGAATTCATACCAATCTGGGGTCTTCAATCTTAACCTTTTGGAATCGTACAGCAATACGGTTTCGTTGTTGTGAGCTACTTGAGCTTGGCGGTAGCCGGATAGTACGGACGACGACATGTCCGGTTCATCACCGGGTAGGAATATAACATCCGGTTCATTTTTCCCAATAATGTCATCTAATAACGACTTGCGATGATCTATGAATTGTCTTCCTTTTCTCCCTGATGCTGTTATGCTCACTATTTGAAGCCTATCGGTATCTCTACCCATTTTGTTTTCCTATAATACAAAAAATGAA
This sequence comes from Gigantidas platifrons, assembly GCA_002080005.1. NCBI lineage: Eukaryota > Metazoa > Mollusca > Bivalvia > Mytilida > Modiolidae > Gigantidas > Gigantidas platifrons. The sequence goes on along the minus strand of MJUT01054383.1, from coordinate 289,419 downwards.
ATTGTTATGAAATGTGAAATGATTTACCATTCACAATTAAGATTTAAATAATATGAGTAATATTATGAAATGGTATATTAGTCTACGAATTTTATAACATGTTTCAGTTATATCTTGGTGGTCATTTTTATTGGCGGAAAAATCGGAGAACCCGGAGAAAACCACCGATCTGTCGCAAGTCACCAACAAACTTTATCACATAATGTTGTACACCTCGCCCTCATCGAAATTCGAACTCACAACATCAGTGGTGATAACACTGATTACATAGATAGTTGTAAATCCAACTACCATACGATCACGGCCACGACGTAATAAAATGAAGGTATCGGTTTAGTGCTTCAATAAAAAGTGCTCACCACAAGTGCTATCAATCGTAGGTTCGAGCCCCTTGTCTGGCCAAACCGAAAACTGTAAAATAGTATATGTTGCTTATTCGCAGTATTAAGGAGTAAAAATAAGACTGGTTGAGTTGAGCAATATCTTTACCCGATGATAGTTGTTTTAGTGAGCTAACATTATAAAGATCCAATTAATTGTGTTGGTCTAGTACAGAGCGGACATTATCGTAATCGTCACCATCATCATCATCATTTCACTGAGTGTAACTTGTTCTCGCAATGATATGGCTGAAAAATTCCTTATTTTTCGTTAAACGACAATCACTCAAGTAGCAAGGAAATTAACCCAGAGGTGGTTATAATATATTAATCATGATGTAAGTGGTCATGTTATAAATTTATTTTATTTAGAATATGACGGTTTCCAATTCGATGCTTCATAAATGATTTGTAGCTTAGACGAAATAAGTTCTCCGTATGGACTGCATGCTGGTAGCATATACATCGGAGAACAACCTTCGGAAGATTTTATTTTAATTTCAAGCAAGCAGACGCAAGAATTGCCCATGGCGACCATGTGTTTTGTTCAATCGGGATGGTATGAGAAATCTTAGAGGACCTTCCATATATACTGCCTGTAAAATTTCTCTTTATTCTGTCAAGCGGTTTCAGATTAAAAGATATTTATGAATCGACCAACTAGAAACAAGAATTGCAAATGGTGGCCATTCTTGTTAGCGGATCGAGATCGAGACGATCTTCCATAGATGCTTCCTTCCCAGTTTCGGTTTATTTGACCAAGCGGTTTCAGATGAGAAGATTCAAATGTGAAATATTAACAAACACATGACAGATGCCAAGTGATAACAAAACCTCACATGATCTTTGGCTAGATGAGCTAAAAAAGATGTAATCCATCCATAAACACGTACGCTGTTCAAAAATTATGACTGATAAAGGTTTTGTCCCATAAATGAAAAGGAGGTTCCAGGTGGCTCAATGAGTTGGATTACCTAACAACTCATACAAGCATATCACCAATACGGCGTGGATTCGCGCCTAGCTCTTTAAATTACAAAAAGGATGCACTTGACTCGCAGCCGCAAATGATAAAGATTACCAGTTGCCTGTCATGGTAGGTGGTTCTCTCAGGGTATTCCGGCTTCTTCCACCATTAGAACTGGTCGCCATGGTATAGCTGAAATATTGCTGAAAGTGGCGTTAAACACAATCAATCAATCAATGAATCAATCATAAATGATAGGCCATACTTACTTTTTGGAACGTATATCTTGTTCTTATTAACTTTAGAGAAGTTTTAACTTTATATTTTTTTGAAGTGGTTATTATCAAATCTGAAATTATACCAAAGGAAAACATAAAAACACAATAAAATTGTAGAAGACGCTGACAAAAATATTTGCAAAAAAAACCAATACGTAACAGTAATAAAAACTGTTACTCCTTGAATAAGTCAGGTAATTAATAGCATATATACACTCACATTGTAATGAAGAAGACAACACGTTTCAAAGTGGCAACGTCTAGCAATATTTGATTCCACAGAAAGATAAGCATTATGAGATGCAACATTGATCTATGTGTGGTTTGGTTTTTGTTTTTTGTTTTTTTTGTTTGTTTGTTTTTATTTTTTTTTTGGGGGGGGGGGGGGGGGGGTTAGTCTAATATTATGAATGGGCCACCAATGGGTCTAATTTTTGTGCTTTAAATATATGAATGGGTATTGTTCTCATACTGAGGAAATATATGAATGAGGTGTTTTTCTAACTCCTTTTTGCCCAATTTTACCTCAAGTAACACCCCAAACCGCAACCCCACCATCAGTATTTGGCTCTAAAGCCAATACAATTATTAATCTGAACACATTGCAATTTATTGCCACACATGAACATTGTATGCATTCTGGTATTTTTACAGTAATATAATTATATAACTGACAGAGATAAGATGATTTTCAGAACATTTCAAATCTATTTTCACTTTCATTTTGTATTTATATAATGTATTTATAGTTCATATCAAAGTTTCTCAAACATTCTAAATAAAAATTTGGTGTTTTTTTTTTTTTTTTTTTTTTTTTTTTTGTGGAACAGGTATAATGAATCCCGAGTGCATTTATTTTTTAATTTTACTATTTACTGCGTTCATTAGCTTACATGAATATATTTGGTCTAGTGTTTCAAAAGATGGAATGAAAAACATGAAAGATTTGTGCAAGTCCTACTGAATTCTGCCTATTTAAGACACCGAAAATTCACAGGTTATTGAACGAATGTTTATACATTTGTAACTGTAATGTAATCCAACGTCTACATGAATGCTATTTTCTGCTTGAAATGACTTTCCGATATTAATTATTAAAAGTGCTATGTTTAACCCAAAAAAAAACTGTTTGATTCTTCAATTTATGAAAACGCAAGTATCTATTTTATTGCACACGACGCATTTCTGGAATGACCTTCATCAGGTACACCCAATGTGAAACGTTTTGAGAGCCAGATAACTGTTTAAAAAAAAATTGGAGCAGGAATACCAAAGGACATAAACAGAATTTCGAAAATCAGCTAATGTCACCTACACGTATGCCTTAGACAGGAGAACCTTAGTTTTAATAATGATTGCATTATTTAGAAACTGTAAGCTTCAATAATAAATAATTCTAATAAACCATGTATGTGCTGAATCACTTACTATTGGGTGGATGATACGTGCAAAGTTAAAAGATTTAAAAGCCAAATAATCAAAGTGTTATGCGACGTTTCTTTTGCTGTTCAGTTTACTTGAATTGTTGTCATCTTTGAATCTAAGACCAATAAAATTATAAGAAAATTGTAACCTGTAAACAATCTATATATATTTATTGGCACACACAACAATAGTATGCGTAATAGATACCGACTGAGATCGAGGTGTTCAAGCTAGATGAACACCTAAGCCCGTGCAAATTGTGCGCCGAGACCGCGTAGCGGTCGAGGTGCTCAAAGCACGGGCAAGGGTGTTTATCTAGCTTGAACCCGAGATCGAAGTCGGTAGCTGACTTACACTCTAATGCTATTGTTTATAAAAAATATATAATATTTTATATAATATATAATAATCATTACATCAACATTATTTTGTTCTACTTGTTGGGTGAAAGTGGCCAAAGTCGTAAGTACATGTACATTTATATTGTAGTATTTGACAAAAAAAAAACATACATTTTACTAGCAGGTGGATATTTTACATAGTATTCTGGAATAAACTATTGTTTTAAATCTATAACAGTAGTGTTGTTACATAAACATTTAAAATGCAATTCACCCCCCTCCCGGGCCACATAAAAAAAACCAGTCATACCAACATAACATCGTTCTCTCATTTTTGCTACCTACCGGTTTGTATTGGAAATTTAATATTACAAGTTCGCAACTTGCACGATGACTGCACTTTAACCTCAGTAGGTACGATTCCTGTGTATATTAAATTCGTTTTAAATTTGGAGGAAAGACGATTATTCATATTCGCAAATCATTTTTGGATGTAGACGGTGCTTGACACTATATTTTAAAAAGTTTGAAATAACATTCAAGTTATTTTTGGGGGGAATTTTTGTGTGCAAGGTAACATGATCTCATTTTGTGGTGTATATTTTCATAATTTTACTCTTTGTCATTTTTACGCACTTGTTATATATTATTTATTGGAATGTATTGTATAACTTTTGGAAATACCTATTTGTCAAAAGAATTCACACGTGTCTTAGTGACGTTACTTGAGCACCTCGGCACTGTGCCATGTGTTCAAGCTTGAACCACCTCGGCACTGTGCCAGGTGTTCAAGTGACGTCACTATTTGTCCTGGGTCTGAGACACGTGCGAATTCTTTTGACAAATAGGTATTTCCAAAATTTGAACACCTATCGATAACAATAGAACTAGCGTGTAAATTCTGGTAATGTTACAATTGTATATTTATATAACTGACATGTTTATGGTTTAGAATACGATTTTCAGAAAATTCCAAATCTATTTTCACTTTCCTTTTGTATTGAACATATGTATTTATTTCTTGAGCATATTAATTATCTATTATTAGTTTATAATAAACAATACTGAAATCGAGAAGAATTGAAAGGAAAACCGAAATACATTATTTACAAATTTAATTTATTAGTGGGTTATTATATGAGTTATGTTCGCTCTTGAAGATCCTACTGTGAAAGTAGAACAGGAATAAAAGTGATGATCCTTAACTTTGATTTGTTTTTAAGTGTAATGTTGGATAGTCTCTCATGTTCATTTATTTCCACATTCTTTCTTGCTAACATGTTTATCGTCACTTTCAACAACATGGTGGTGAACAGTTTTTTTTTGGCAGAAGAAACTAGAGTACCCTTGGACCTACCTCAAGTTACTGAAAAAATTTATCACAAAAAGTGTTTTTGGTATACACATCGACATGGGTTGGGAATAAACTCACATGAGTCGTGTGTATAGCCACTGATTGCTTATTAAGTAGCGATAAATCGAGCCCCTCTATCACAAATTCGGATAAGTTGATTCATAATAATGAACAGGGTCCGTAGCAAAGGTCCAACATTTGGGTATTTATTTTGCATTAGCAATTATTATTAAAACTAAGGTTCTACTCTCAAAGAATATAAAATTGATGTGTGTTGCTTCTCCTCTTAAAACGCAGCAATAAATAGCAAGAACAAAGACTGATTGGCTCGGAATAAGAATAACAGAATAAGGTGTCCAAGTGGAACGATATGTCTACCCATGGTTTGTTCCAGTGAATTAGCACTATAAAAACCTAACCCTGTGTACTTTTTTCTGGAGAGATTTTTTTGTTTGATTTGCAAAACAACTTCTAGAATTTTTCATGACGAGTTTGTTTTTTCTAAAAACAAAACATATTATATAGAAACGCCCGGTAAATTGGCTACAGAGTAATTCTGAGGGGAAAAAACAAGAAAAAAATAACTTACCTTTGATGATTTGAATGCTATTTGAACTACGACAGTCGGATTTCAGATCTTTTATAGAAAAGTCTCATCTATTAATAGCTCTAAAATTTCCAGTCTATTTATATACTAGTCTCATGTACATTGCATAACTTATTGTAATCGTCTGATACATATATATACAACATAGTTTTAATTTGAAATTTTAAATAGGTTATATGAGCAACACATGTAGATGTGCAATCAACTCTTTGTTTTTGCCATAAGGTACTTCAGGGGTTTGGATGATAACATGAACAGAATTAGAATACGAAAACATAAATACTGTTGAACAGAATTATTTAATTGCAAAGATATAAGTATTTTACAAAATGGAGACAGATAAGCCCAATGAATTGGAGCTGATTGGTCAAATCTTGGCGCCAATGCCACGGCCACATAACGTTTGGTCAACGGTTATCGAGCTGTCACCATATTTTCAGCTTAGAACATAAGTTGTAGTCCTTTTATTTACCAAGAATATCCCTTATGATGTATACGAGTGATTGGCAGTAGACAAAAAAAAGTAATTGTTGTCATGGGAACAATAATTTGAAAAGGTTTTAAAATTCTTAGCTTTTCATACTTAATGTTAAGAAAAACTAGATATAAGCCGAATCCCCTGCCAACAATTTAGGAGTCCAAAGACGGCCCAGATTCAGATGATGTGTTGTAGTTCAAAAGGGGGTGTAACCGTGGCCATGGAAACACACACAAAAAAATACCTCAATCATTTAATAACTCTCATATGTATAATACTAATAAAAGGTTACACCGGGCGTAGCATGATACAACCATGTTAAGTCAAAGAGAACCTCTGTTCGGCACCATTTACCATGATACAACCACGTCAAGTAAAAGAGAACCTCTGTTCGGCACCATTTAGCATGATACAACCACGTCAAGTAAAAGAGAACCTCTGTTCGGCACCATTTACCATGATACAACCACGTCAAGTCAAAGAGAACCTCTGTTCGGCACCATTTAGCATGATACAACCACGTCAAGTCAAAGAGCCATTCTGTTCGGCACCATTTAGCTGCAATTAAGTTTACCTCGAAAAATAAAACTGAGAGGAAATCTGCTGGAAAACTACTTGAAGCCCTTGTCATCATCAATTAAAAGAAAAAACTAATTAAAGTAAAATAAAAAAAATATAAATGATATATAATTGCATACTATGTGCAATTGTGGAATTAGGGCCCCTTTTAGTCCTTTTTCAATAAAAGAATGGCTCATTTTCGTTATTAGAGAATCGTCTAATCTTGCCTTTCAAATTGATTTTTCAGAAGATATCAAAGCCTATGTTGAGAAGTATTTTGTCACTTGTGTTCATATGAAGAAACATGGTATTGGCGATTAGATGTTAGTTCAATGTTGACTATTGCTTCCCTATACATTTAATAGATGTTTATTGTCACCGGTTCTCCTTTACAGAACTAGACGATTCTTAACCAAATCCGTGACATAATAGTTTAGTTCAGCTTAGTAATCAGAAGACGATGTACTAAAAAGTCTGCATACAAACTGTCAGTTCCAGCTTAACGTATGATTTGAAAAATATAAATTCCATACGCGGTATAATTATATCAAGGTATGGAAAATTTGATATGGCAAGCTTGAAGTCGTCTATTTTGTCATCGAGTCGGGTGAAAAGTTGACAATTGATGTCAAATTTGAGAAAATAATGAAGAAATGGGGGCAGAGGAATCTTTTATCACAAGTGTTTTAGGGGTACATCAATAGAATCCAGTTGGCAAATATAAAATCAATATACATGAAAGTGAGATAAAATTAGCTTCTCTTTTGTCTTTGGTAGTAGTAAGATCGACAGGAAGAGGGACATAATTTATTCCAATGATGATGCCAATGATTTGTTGAAAATTGTGACGTCCGAATTGTACACATATATTGTAGACAAGGAACTCCAATATACTGATGACTTAATTTTTTGTGTAGCACCTTTTGTCTTTTGTTTCGTACTTGCCAAAATAAATAAATTCGTGAGACAAAACCATTAATTTGTAACGTTGCTTTCCATTTTCCGAACAGTGGGTATCGAAATCCTTTAATTTCACCATTCATTTTCTGCTTTAGTCCGCTTGAGATAATGCAGACAGTCAAATTTCAGCTTCATATGTTGATCTTAACTTGAAAATTGATAATGTGGGAAGAATGAGATCCAAATTATGAGACAAGCGATATGATTTCAATTATCTGATCGTAAAGTTCCCTTTGACATACGTAGCTCAACATCGCAGTAAGACCAGTATACGTAGTACCAGGTATAGCTATCACAAATAATGCAATACTCCACTGTCTGTGCGTCATATCCTGATTTTCTGGATAGATGGTTACTGCTTACCAACAAGCTACTTACACAGTGATTTCTGATTGTGAGGTTGAAGTCTGGTCTCCAAACAAATTATGGTCGTCATCATGAATTGGTTGGTCGATACAGAGAATCTGCAGCAGCTCAGCTACCACCAATACGCCATATCAGACGTTGTATTCGACGAGCTAAGAAGGATGCTGGAAACCCAATACCTGTACCCCAGAACCGCCAGATAATGGAAATCCCAGAGGAGTACGCAGTAACCCACAGATATGAGCCATTCTTGCCTTAAGACAGTGGCATAGACAGTCCAGCAAGAATACTCATCTTCTCCACAGAAACCAACCTGAGGGCTCTAACTACAACAGGTCTTTGGTTTGCAGATGGTATCTTTAAAACAGCTCCAGAACTCTTCTACCAAATTTACACAATACATGCCCTGGTTGACAACAACATCTTGCCATGTGTCTACGCACTTCTACCAAACAAGACAGAGCAAACCTACTACGAGATGTTCCAGCAGCTTCTCAATCTGAAACTCACACTAAACCCTGGATCAGTAATGGTAGACTTTGAGATTGGTGCATGCAATGCCTTACTGAGAGTATTCCCGCAGACAGAAATAAAGGGTTGCTTTTTCCACTTGTCCAAGTGTGTGTACAGAAAGGTTCAAGAAGCAGGACTCCAACAGAGGTACCAAGCAGATGCAGACTTTAGCCTTACCGCTAAAATGACACCTGCCATTACTTTTTGTCCAGTAGCAGATGTAGTTGATGCATTTGAGACCCTTGCGGAAGACATTGGTGGTGATTACCAGTGCCTGCTGGCTTACTTTGAAGACACATTATAGGTATACCTGGTAGACGTCAATGACGGGACCCAAGATTCAGTCATGACATGTGGAATGTCAATCAGCGTACACTACAAGAGCTACCTAGAACAAACAACTACATCGAGAGATGGCACAGTGGTTTTTAATCCCTCACTGGTTCCTGTCATCCACACATCTGGACTTTCCTTGGAAAGCTGAAAAGGCAACAGTCACTTCATCATGTTCAACTGACACAGATACTTGCTGGTGATGTGATTCCTCAACGAAAGAAATACCAAAATGCAGCAAGCCGTGAACTTCACTTAGTGCATATCTATGGTAACCGTCATGTGTTGGACTTTCTTCGCGGTGTTGCTTACAATATTCACATGTAAGGACTTTGGTCAATAGACATTAGTTCTTGACAATAATTGTAGTGCATTATGAACTAGTAATATATTTGTTCTTCTCTAGTGCTTTGTACTTCTCTATATTGTTTTGTTTGTTGCAATATACAATTTCAGAGGATAAACATAATAAATATAATTAAAGAATTCTTCTCTTTTTTATTAATCAAAATCAAATTTAGTGTACAGTAATTACCACACTACATAGAGAATCTATATCATCTACAATGACAAAACAGAAAATCATCACAACTACACCCAATCAACATATTATATGGAGTATGGTGTATCTGAATACAATCCCAATAAGAAACTTATCACATAGAATTAAAAACGGAAACAGGAAAAATAGACAACCAGCCGAACCAAAGAGCGTAAAACAACATAAAGCCACCAAAATAAAACTGAAAAAAATTGTGGGGGGCAATTGTCCTAGGGGGGGCTACAGTCCTAGGGGGATATTGTCTGGGGGCTATTGTAAGAGGTAGGAACTACTTACCCTCTGCTGGCACATGGGTTCACCCTGCCTTTTTGTTCGGGTTCGTGTTGCTCACTTTTAGAGTTTTCTATGAAGAAGAAAGGCAGATATATATGTTTACATTTAATCTTATTTGGTATTTTTTAAATTACCCATTTTGTTATCACAATTAGCAGGAAGCATGCATATACGATTACGTCAATTGAATATTATATTAAAATAGGGGGAAAAATCCACCTATTACGTATCCCCCAAACAGAAACAGCAAATTAATAATAAAATATGGTTTAGCGTTAAGGCGACAATGAATGACTGATTATATTTTGAAACATATTATATTATTTCTGTTATTGTGTTTTAATTTGTTTATAGGACAACAAAATATTGTTTTTACATATATTATTGTTGTTTGTATTTTTCATATATACTGTAGGAGCCGTCGTGGTCGTGGTCGTATGGTAGTTGAATTTACAACTACCTATGCAATCAGTAACTATCACCACTAACGTTGTGAGTTCGAATCTCACTCAGGCGATAAAACATTATGTGATTGTAGGTGGTTTTCTTCGGTTTCATCCACCAATAAATCTAACCGCCACGATATGACTGAAATATTGTTGAAAGTGGCGTTAAGCACCATAAACAAACCAACAAACCAACCATATATAGTGTATGTATTGAACCCCATTGGCATAGGATTTTTTCTATTATTAAAATAAACAATTAATACAAATAAAATTGATTCGCTACACATATATCTTTCAATATATTTATCCTATATGTACCTACACGATAGACTATTTATAATAATACAAAACAGATCGTATATAGTTCAGTAAATCAGTTATTTTTGCGTTCTTTTTTAGACTTTGTTATGGATAATCAATTTATTGAATAGCTGCAGAACAAATATCTGACTCATATAATATCACAACAGAAAATTTTCAAATAAAATTTATATATAGATCAGTGAAATTCCCACTTTATTTATCAACTTGGAAATCTAGTAATTTATTAAATGACCCAATTTCAATTTTCCGAACTATGATTTTTAGAAAATTGTAAATATTCTAATGTATTTTGTGATACATTTAATACGGTAATTGAATAAATCAAAGACTATACCCAAACCAATGTTCGTACATCGATACCGGTAAAAGTATATAACAATGGCGTCAGAAACATTGCGTACATTAGAGATATATAAATAGTATATAATTATTCCCACAGTCATGTTTGAAAGGGGGTATTTGAAAATGAAATTCCCTTAATAGCAATCTACAGGAGATACACAAATCAGAAGACAAAATTCATAATAAAGAGACGACCAAGATACACAAATCAAAAAGGCGACATTTCTAGTTTCTAGTAAGCAAGCGATCAGGCTACACAAATCAAAAGACTAGAATTCATTTGGCTTTAAACAACAATCAATCACTCACATTATATAAGCCTCAATACATATAGTCGGCCATCTTTTCTCATATTAATTGTGCTTAATGTACTGTTTTCTAAAGAACATTTTATGTTTAATTTTCGAAAAACTTCTAGAATTTTTCATGACGAGTTGTTTAATTTGGAAACACAACTTGATATAATATATATATATATATATATACGCACGATTTCCTCTTGAAATTGGTGACAGAGTAATTCTGAAGAAAGAAAAAACAAGAAAAAAATAACTTACCTTTGTAGATTTGAATTGTAGAAGGCCAACGACAATTCGATTTCTCATCTTTTATAGAAAAGTTAAAGTCACGTGGTCTAATTTATCAATAGATCTCTAAAATTTCCACGAAGACCAGGGAGTCTATTTATAGATTATGTGCATAGCATAACTTATTGTAATCGACTGATACATTGATCCAGTTATTTTATTTTGAGATTTTAAATAGATTATTTGAGCTACACATGAAGATGTGCAATCAACTCTTTTTTTTCCCCATAAGGTGCTTTAAGGGTTTAGATAAGTGTTCCAAATAGCAATATAGTAAAAACACAATAGAAACATGAACTGAATTGAAAATTCCATGGTAGCTAGATGTGCACTCGAGTTTTGGAACTTTCAAAATGAAAACGATTAGAATACGAAAACACAACTATGATTGAAATTGCAAAGATACAGGCGTTACACCAAATGGAGACAGATAAACCTCACGAATTAGAGCTGTTTCGGCAAAACATTAGGAGTCCTAAGACGGTCCAGGTTCAGATGTTGCTTTTTTGTTTTTGTTTTTTGTTTTGTTGTTCATGGGAAAAATAATCAAACACAAAAATATTTCATTGCTATAAATGTTTAATACCAATAAATGGCTACACCGGTCGCAGCAAGATAAAACCTAAAAAAGTCGATGATGGTGTCTTCCCATTTATCCAACTTTTGAAAATCAGGTATTCCCATTTTTCCAACTTTTAATTTCTTACCTGTAGGATAGTTTATTCAACATTAATAAGGTGTTTTTGACCAAAATGCATGGTAATTTGCTCCAGTATATGCATATGTATAAGGTTTGAATAAATGAAAAGGGGGGAAAAGTTATAATTTCTATGTAAATACATGGGAAGTTTTGAAAACTTTCTAGTTTTATGATAAATTTAAAGTGCAATGTACTTAATATTTTTAATTTCTATTGTGCATGAACATTGTAATAATTGGCTCATAAATATATCAATATAAATGAAAGGGGGTGGGTTATAATTTGTATGTAAATAAATATCAGGTTTTGAAACTTTCTATTTAGGGAAGTCAGTTTTAAGATAAATTTAAAGTGCAATGTAGATAATATTTACAATTTTAATTTTACATAATTAGCTTAAAATATATCATTAAGCCTTATTTACTGATGAAAAGATTGCTAAACATGCAACAAACATACTTTATGCATTCACAATCAGAAATATAGGGTCACTAAAGGAAATGTGTACACTTTACAAGGTCAAGAGAAAACTATTCAATTGAGGAACTTTGCATACTTGTTTCCCACCATAAAAAGATTATCCTAGAAACATTCCAGCAGCACCTCCGTATGGAGTATATATCTCTCAGTTGATACAATATTCCAGAGCTTGTGGTTCATATCATGATTTCCTTGATAGAGGATTGCTGCTAACAATGAAGCTACTGAATCAAGGGTTCCTCTTAGTAAAGTTGAAGTCATTACTTCGAAAGTTTTATGGTTGTAACCATGATTTGGTTGACTGTTATGGAATATCTGTGCCACAACTGACCAAGGATATGTTCCATTTGTCCTACACCAGGCCCTTTTGTTTCGTTTCAAGACTTATCACCAGGTTTGTAACTAGATTAGCACGACAGATGCCACTGGTGGAATAGGAACTGCTTACCCTTCCGGAGCACCTAAGTTCACCCCCGGTTTTTAGTGGGGTTCGTGTTACTCGATCTTTAGTTTTATGTGTAATGTTTTGTAGATCGTTATTTGTCCTTTTGTACTTTTTCTTTTGGCCATTGTGTCTGCTCTTTTTCGATTTACGGATTCTGATTACCCCTTTGGTATTGTCAATCTCTTCTATTTCCTGTCATGATCGCAAGAGAAAAATGGTGCATGTAATAAATTCATCTTCCACGATGCACACTTTACATACAGAGACAACAATTCAAGAGATTGCTATTAATTGTAAATGGTAGGAGGCAAATGATCAACTCCTGTCAATAAATGTACATTAGATGCAATTTCAGTATGAATTTTCATAAGTTATTCTAGAGAAAGACACGATTGACTTAAAGAAAAATAAAGAAATATCATAGCCAATTAAATTTTGATTTCAATAAAAAAATAATAATAATAATTTTATCTGTTTCCATTTTTAAATGAAATATATGGAAATAAATACTCATTGTTGCACATAGACATGTATACATTGTCCTGGTTCAAATTTTAGTCCACTTATTCACCTGTCACACAACCCCCAAGCTTTAATTATTGACTATTGTTTCCCTATTATGTCTGTGTAATGGCTTATGGTCACCAGCTCTTTTTTTATATAGAAGTAGACGACTACTGAAGAAACATTGACATATACAATTTATGATTTGTAAAATGTAAATTCCATACGTGGTATAATGTTATTAGGATATGGAAAATTTGATATGGGAAGCTTGAAGTTGTCTATATTGTCATCGAGTCAGGTTAGAGGTTGACAATTAATTTCAAATTTGATATAAATTTCAAGAAATGGGGCGGATGAATATGTTTCTGTTTTTTTTTCGTTTATTACAAGTTCTTTTAGGCTATATTAATGGAATCCAGTTTGCAAAGTGTGAATTATTATTGACAGAACATAGTCATTATCCCTGAAAATGAGATCAAATTAGCTTCTCTTTTGTCTTTGGTAGAAGTTAAATCGATAAGAAGAGGGACACGGTTTATTCTCATGAGGATGCCAATCATTTGTTGAAATTTGTGTCCTCTGAACATGACAAATATATTATAGATAAGGAACTCCAATATACTGATGATTCAATTTTCTGTGTAGCACCTTTTGTTTTTTGTTTTTTATTTTTCCTACTTGATAAAATAAGTAAATTCGTGATCCAAAACCTTAAACTTGAAATGCTACTTACCATTTCCCCGAAAGTAGCTCTTGCAATCTTTTAATTTCACTGTCCACTGTGCGCTTTAATGTAATTATTGATCATATCTATCAAAGTCATCTTGAGAAAAAGAATAATACAGGCAATGGATTTTTTTTAAAACACGTAGATTTCAAATGTAATGCGTTTCTGAAATTACCTTCATCTGGTATGCTCAAAACCGAAAGATTACAAAGCCAAATAATTTAAAGTTTTGAGAGCAATAAAACCAAAGGGCCTAAACAGGATAGCTAAAAATCGACTAATGTCACCCATGCCTGAGGGAGGAGAGCCTTAGTTTTATTATTAGCTACATGTTGATGTCTTTTACAGGTTGATATCGTTTAACCCGGATAAAACAGAAATTATGCTATTTTCAAATACAGAAATTCCAGAATTAAATTTTACATTTAATGGAAGAACTATTCCAATTACAAATTATCATAAACATTTAGGAGTTACATTTAGCAGCTATGCTAAATGGAATATGCATATAGAAAATATATTGTCAAGTATTTACAAACACCTGAATGTTCTTCGTAAGTTAAAATATAAACTTTCTAGGAAAAATCTAGAGACACTCTATTTAGTTTATATTAGACCAATTTTTGAATATGCTAGTGAAGTATGGGATAATTGTGGTGTGGGAAATTCTAATAAACTTGATCAGTTGCAACTTGAGGCTGCTAGAATCGTGGCTGGTCTTCCAATATTTGCTAGTTCCATTGTAATTTATAAAGAGTTAAGCTGGGAATCATTGACAGAAAGAAGAAAAAGGAGAAAATTACAAATGTTTCATAATACTAGTATTCAAAATAATAATGCACCCAGTTATCTTTGTGACTTAATTCCTCCAACGATTCAAAGTACAACCGTTTATCCATTGCGCAATGGAAGTGCTATAATAATACCATTTTGCAGACTAACAATTACTTATGACTCATTTATTCCCTCAACAATACGTCAATAGAATAGCTTAAATCCATCACTTCGAAATATGGAATATATTGCAAAATTTAAAACTGAATTAAGAAAACAAAAAGATATTAGACAAGTTCCTAAGCATTTCGAAATTGGACCTCGAAAACTTAATATTGCATTAACCCAACTTCGATGTTTTGCTTCTTTCTTAAATTATGATTTGTTTCAAGTAAATATAGTATTAGATCCGTCTTGTCGTTGTGGGACTAATCGTGAAGACTCGTATCACTTCTTCTCTGAT
This sequence comes from Gigantidas platifrons, assembly GCA_002080005.1. Lineage (NCBI taxonomy): Eukaryota > Metazoa > Mollusca > Bivalvia > Mytilida > Modiolidae > Gigantidas > Gigantidas platifrons. The sequence continues at coordinate 274,223 of MJUT01054383.1, read as the reverse complement.
TGTTCCCATGATGCAAATATGAGATATGAATTGTTTCTCAATCTCAGCTGGCTATCTAATGACTGTGATATAGACCTCGAGCTTTTAAACAGTGGTAATCCTATTCTTTCAAATGAACAGAACGAAATTATTTTTAAGCACGTGTTTGAATATATAAAGAGGTCTGAAAGGTTACTTGTTTAAGTGGTTCACCAAATGTACAACCACACACACCATCACCACCATCCTCTCTCTCTCTCTCTCTCTCTCTCTCTCTCTCTCTCTCTCGTTCCTTTCTTCATTCTCTGATCTTCTTCAATTTACACATATTAATGTAAGAAATATTCATATGCATGCATGCTCTATTCTATCAGATAATATTGTAACTTATTGTACGCCGAAGAAGACTTCATAAGTTTGTTTAACTTGTGTCTTATCCTTTTTGCATATTTGAGCAAATAAAATATGTTTAAACTAACCTATTAATTACATTACACATTCAGCTTCATATGTTGATCTTAGCTTGAAAATTGATAATCTTGGAAGAATGAGATCCAAGTTATGCGACAAGCGATATGATTTCAATTATCTTATTGTGAAATTCCCTTTAACTTGTAGCAATATCACAGCAGACGCAGGATATGCACAGTACCAGGTATATCTATCAGAATCAATGTATTACTTTACAGTCTGTGTGTCCCATCTCGCTCTTTTAGATATGCAATCACTGCTTACCAACAAGCTACTTAAACGGTGATTTCTGAATGTAAGGTTAAAGTCTGGTCTCCAAGCAAATTATGGTCGTTATCCGGAATTGGTTGGTCCATACAGAGAATCTGTCTCACAACTGAGCGTGGATATGTTCCTATGTGAATATATGACCTCAACCTTCTGACTCGAATGTTACTATTCACTAGATTTTGACTATGGGTATCAGAATGTGTGCCCATCCAAAGCATCGGTGTTCATCAAGGTTTTTGATTGGGGTTCGTGTTGCCCCCCTTTTTTTTAGTTTTCTCTATTCGTTATTTATTACTTGTGCTTGCCCATGTCTTCTTTTTTCTTTTCTTTGCGTGGTTTTGTCCTTTTCTGCTGTTCTGTTAATCATGTTGTTGTACCTATTGACTTTACCTAGTAAATGATTGAAAGAAAGCTGACTTTTACCGGAATTGACTATAAGTAGCACGCCCAGGAACTGCCTACTCTTCGCTAGTGCAGGGCTCATCATTTCACCTTTTTGTTTTGGGTTCGTGATGAAAATTTTTATACTTTTCTATGATGAGGGAACGCAGACTGGATATATATGCTTATATTTAATATTATTTTTAATTTTTCAAATGACCTATGTAGTTAGAACAATTAAAATAGAAAACAAGATACACAAATCAGAAAATGACATTTCTAGTAAGCAAACGATCAGGCTACACAAATCAAAAGACTAACATTCTTAATGTCTACTAAACATACAACTCAGATAAACAATAAGCAATCAGAAAGGCGACATTTCTGGTAAACAAAAGATCAGGCTGCAAAAATCAGAAGACTAATTTTTTTGTCTCTACAAAGCATACAATTCAGATAAACATTAAACAATCAGAGGGCAACATTTCTAGTAAACAAACGATCAGGCTGTAAAAATCAGAAGACTAACATTTTTAGTCTCTACTAAATAAACAATCCAGATAAACATTAAACAATCAGAAAGGCGACATTTCTAGTTAACAAACGATCAGGCTAAACAATTCAGAAGACTAACATATTTAGTCTCTACGAAACATACAATTCAGATAAACATTAAACAATCAGAAAGGCGAAATTTCTAGTAAAGCTGTAAAAATCTTAATGTCTAGTAAACATACAACTCAAATAAATAGCTTTATATAATAGCTTTCCAATTTTCCGATTTTGAGCTTAATTGATGAAGGTTATAAGGAATAAGCAATAAGGAACAAGAGCAAAGACTGATTGGTTCGGAATAAGAATAACTGAATAATGTACGTGTCCCAGTGTAGCGATATGTCTACCCGTTGTTTGTTTCAGTGAGCTAGCACTATAACAATCTAACTGAACGTGTTGATCTTAACACAAATCGGAAGTCGTCGTTACCTCATAAAATGTAACTTGTTCATGCTATAGCTGACGTATTGTTCGTTTGGCTGTAAACAACAATCACTTACTCACATTATATAAGCCTCCATGCATATAGTCGGCCATCTTTTCTCATATTAATTGTGTTTAATGTACTGTTTTCTAAAGAACATTTTATGTTTAATTTGCGAAAAACTTCTAGAATTTTTCATGACGAGTTGTTTGATTTAAAAACAAAACTTGATATTATATATATACGCCCGATTTCTTCTTGAATGTGATGCCAGAGTAATTCTGAAGAAAGAAAAAACAAGAACGAAATAACTTACGTTTGTAGATTTCAATGGTATAAGAATAACAACAATTGGATTTCTCATCTTTTATAGAAAAGTTAACGTCACATGGTTTAATTTATTAATATATCTAAAATTTCCACGAAGATAAGGGAGTCTATTTATAGATTATGTACATTGCATAGCTTATTGTAATCGACTGAAACATTGACCCAGCTATTTTATTTTGAAATTTTAAATACATTATTTGAGCAACACATGAATATGTGCAATCAACTCTTTGTTTTTGTCATAAGGTGCTGCTTCTAGGGTTTTGATTGGTGTTCCAAATAGCAGTATAACAGGGTTTGTTCCAGAAAATACAGTATAGCCCTATTTTAAATTGAAAAGTCCATGGTAGCTAGATGTGCGCTCGAGTTTTGGAATTTTCAAAATAAAAACGATTAGAATACGAAAACACAAATACAGTTTAAATTGCAAAGATAGAGACGTTATACCAAATGGAGAGAGATATACCCAACGAATTTCAGCTGCTTGAACAAACATTTAGAAGTCCGAAGAAGGCCCAGGTTCAGATAATGTTTTATTGTTTAAAAGGGGGTTTAAAGGGGCATTAGCTACGATTTTGACCAAAAAAATATATGTTTTGGAAATTGGTAAATAGCTTTAAAATGATGAAATAAATGTAAATATTTCACATTAAACAGCTTATCGAACCACTTTCCGCATTTTGAGAACGAAAATTACCATCGATTACTTATTTTCTTGCAAGCAAATAATTTGACTTCGCTTTTTCTGTATGCAATTGACCTTAATAGTGAGAGGTAAAAACGAATAATTTGTATTTTGTCTCTTATTAATTGCCAACTTGCATGGTTCTTTTTCCGTACTTAACACCGACTAAAAGCAGATTCACCAAAAATAAGAAATAAGTGCATTGTTGTACTGATTTAATGACGATTTGACAAACTCCGTAAACAATGTCGATAATTCATAAGATGACGTCCATTTCTTGATCGATCTCAAAACACGAACAGTTGCAGGTTTTTTCCCCGATGCGCGTACATTTCATAACATTTATAAGTTATAGAAACACGTTTTATTAAGGCATCAATCAATGACGTAGAAGAGTACCTCAATAACCCTCTGACTTGTGACTGCTCCCACTCTCCTTTTCAATATAACCCATCTGGACATGTAATCACTGGTGATCTGAATATCATTCAACATGAGAGTCTCCGAAAGGTGATTTCTCATGGTCCTAAATTCAGAGAACCTCAACACATAAATTGGAAACATAATTTCAAAATAATTATGGATGCTGTTGAAGATTATGCCAGAGGGTGGATAAAGAGAGAAGTAGACCAAGATCCTGAGCTAGAGTCCTTGTCAGACTGGGTTAGAACAATTAGGTCTCTAGTACAAGGTCGGATTCACAAACTCAAAAATTGTGTTAATAGTCGACCTAAGTCTGTATTTAAAGACCAAGAAGCTGTTAAGTGCCTTTCCTCTCTTCATGACAAATATGTTATCGTTCCTGCGGACAAGACTTCCAACAACATCGTGTTTGTATGTAAATCATATTACTACGAATGCCTAATCAAGGAATTAGGCATAAATAACAACACCTCTGGTAATACTTCGTTCGACAAAGATGAAATCCTAGCTAACGACAGATCCTTCATGACCTCTTTAAGCATTCCCTCTGGTAAAGAGTCTGAGGACATACTCTATTTGTATTGGATACCTAAACTCCATAAAACACCATACAAAGAAATGTACATAGCGGGATCATCAACTTGTTTGACCAAAGAATTGTCTATTCACCTAACAAAGATTCTGTCTGCAGTAAAAGAGGGACAACAGAAATATTATGAAACTGTTTACTCGCGTAGTGGCATAAATCACATGTGAAATTTTAAAAACTCGAAAGATCTTTTGGATAACCTTAAATCAAGATCTTTCTCTCAAGTATCCTCCATCAAAACTTTTGATTTTTCAACTCTATATACCACCCTTCCGCATGACAAATTAAAAACCCGCTTAAAAGAAACAATCCACAAAGCTTTCAGTCATAGAAACGATAGCTCAAAATGTGTTGTGTTAGGTTACAATTCCACATATTTTTCTAACAAAATTCAAAAAAGTAAAACATACTACTCCGAGGAACAAGTGATCAGTATGCTGGAATTCCTCATCGATAACATATTTGTTTCCTTTGGAGGGACACTGTTTCAGCAGGTCGTCGGCATACCAATGGGTACGAATTGTGCCCCTCTTCTAGTCGATTTATTTTTATACTCATATGAGTCGGAGTTTCTTCAAAAACTTGTTAAAGATAAGAAGATTCATGAAGCTAGAGCCTTTAATTTCACATACAGTTATATTGATGACGTTTTATCTATCAATAATTCTAGATTTGCAGAATTTCTTCCATTGATATATCCTCCAGAGCTGGAAATTAAAGAGACCACAGATACAGCTTCGTCAGCATCATTTTTTGGACTTATACCTCGAATTTGACGACAGTGGTCAACTCAGTACTAAAATTTATGATAAACGAGACGACTTCAATTTTAAAATCATAAATGTTCCTAATATGTGCAGCAATATACCAGCTTCTCCTGCATATGGTGTTTACATCTCGCAATTGATTCGTTATGCAAGAGCCAGTAGCAATTATTCTGATTTCTTGAAGCGTCATCTTAGTCTAAAAACAGACTACTGGACCAGGGCTAAAAACAGATTCGCTTTATTCGATCTCTTAAAAAGTTTATATTCCGATATCAAGATATTGTCGAAATATATTCTGTCTCTGCAGATACAATAGTGAAAGATACATTTTCATATAGTGAAAATGTATAAAGAAAAGGATTTGGTATACGTGGTTTACAATATAAGGATATTTTTTGTGAATGTGTGACGTAAAAATGCTTTTGACATTTACGGTCCTAATTAAAATACTTCAAAGGACTCATAGTTGATGGTGATGGTTCACGAGATATATTAAATACTGTTTGACTACTATTTTACCTATTTTTTCCAGTATTGTTATAAATGCTGTTTTAGTGACAACCGGAACCTTTGAACCGTAATGGAAGCGAGAGGTTGGCGCCGTAAGATCTGATTCAATCCACCATTTCTTTAGAAATGCCTGTACCAAGTCAGGGCCATTGCGGTTTCCCAGTTTCCCGGTTGTTGACTGATTTTGTCTGTTTATTGATTTATGAGTTTTGAATTTCCCTTTGGAAGATTGTTCGATAATTTTGTTATTGCCCTTATTTATTATCTGATAGTTTTTATGGGTAACAAAAATTTACGATTTAGCAGATCGATTTAACCGTTCCCGTGGAAAAAAATCAAAAACTCAAATCATTCAATAACTATCAATAATTAATGCTTATAAAAGGTTCCACCGGGCGTAGCATGATACAACCACTACAAGTCGAAGAGCACCTCCGTTTGGCACTATTTAGCTGAAATCAAGTCTAACTCGAAAAGGAGAGGAAATATGATGGAATGCTACTATTCACCATCAATTAAAAGAAAAGCTGATTCAAGTAAATTAAAATATATATATATAAATTATGCCTTCGTAATATGTGCAGTTATGGAATTTGGGCTCCTCTGTGTCCCCTTTCCAATCAAAGAATGGCTCATTTTCCTTATTAAAGAATCGTCTATTCTTGCCTTTCAAATTGATTTTTCAGAAGATATCAAAACCTATGTTGAGAAGTATTGTGTCATTCGCGTACATATGACGAAACATGGTATTGGCGATTAGATGTTGGTTCAATGTTGGCTATTGTTTCCCTATTATGTATGTGTAATGGCTTACATTTAATTGATGTTTATTGTCACCGGTTCTTCTTTACAGAACTAGACGATTCTTAACAAAATACGTGACATAATAGTAATCAGACGACGATGCCGTTCTAAAAAGTATGAATACAAACTGTCAGTTCCAGCGTAACGTATGAGTTGAAAAATATAAATTCTATGCGCGGTATAATGCTATCAAGGTATGGAAAAGTTATTATGACACGTTGAATTCGTCTATTTTGTTCTGGTGTCAGGAAAAAGTTGACAATTGATGTCAAATTTTCGGAAATAATCAAGAAATGGGGGCAGAGGAATCTTTTTCTTTTTTTTTTCTCTTATCACAAGTTTTTTGGTGGTACATCAATAGAATCCAGTTTGCAAAGTGTGAATTATTATTGACAGAAGATAATCAATATACCTGAAAGATGAGATCAAATTAGCTTCTCTTTTGTCTTTGGTAGAAGTAAGATCGACAAGAAGAGGGACATAGTTTATTCCAATGATGATGCCAATGATTTGAAGTAAATTGTGACGTCTGAACTGTACACATATATTATAGATAAGGAACTCCAATATACTGAATACTTAATTTTCTGTGTTGCACCTTTTGTCTTTTGTTTCGTACTTGCCAAAATAAGTAAATTCTTGAGCAAAAACCATTAATTTGTAACGTTGCTTGCCATTTTTCGAAAAGTAGGTATCGAAATCCTTTAAATTCAATATCGATTATATGATTTAATGACTTAATAGATAATATCTAGTCATCATGAAATAAAGGATAATGCAGACAGTCAAAATTCAGCTTCATATGTTGAATATTGATAATCTCAGAAGAATGATATCCAAAAGTGATACGATTTCAATTATATCTGATCGTGAATTTCACTTCGGAATGTAGCATCATCACAGCAGCCACAGTATATGTAGTACCAGATATATTTATGAAAAGTAATACAATACTCTAGTCTGTGCATCCTATCTCGATTTTCTATATCGATGGCTACTGTGCTTACCAACAAGCTACTTACACAGTTATTTCTTATTGTGAGGTTGAAGTCTGTAGCCCTTTTAACAAAAATTCTTACTATAAAATATTGTTGTAAGTGTAAAACTAAGAATAAAAAGAGTTTCACAAAAATACTTACGATAATCTTAAGTGTAAAAATAGTCCTTACTTTACGCTTACCCTGTCATAAGTGTAAAATTTTGAACGTAAGAGAAATATTTTTCTTACACAGAGGATAAAGTAGTTCTCAATTTTCACGGGAAAATATTTTTATTTCTTACACCCCCCGGTGTAAGACAAGCTACACGCCCTGTTACCCGCCAAAAGTAATCTTCGCTTCAAGATTTTTCAGTGTTATTTATAACTCTGCTTGTGATCTTTTGTTAATATTGTTTGTATATGTGATTAAAATAGAATATGCTTTACAAAATATAACGGTGGATAAAGTCTAATATATCTTTTAAAACTCTTAATGTTGTGTCATTTGTTTACAAGTGTTTGCGTATGAGTTTTGTCAACAGTGGCACTTATCAATGTCCTGTTCACTTAATCAATCAGCTGACCGAGTTATTGACGTCACAGTGAAATGACATACATTTCCAATAACAGTGTGTTGATTTGTTCGTTTAAAAACAAAACTTTTCTTTACTATTGTTATCCCCGCGATAGCAATGAGGGATATAGTAATAGCGGCCGTCTGTCCGTCCGTCCGTCCGTCCGTCCGTCCGTCTGTCTGTCCGTCCGTCACACTTTCTTGTTTACGCAATAACTTGAGTAAACATGGATAGATTTGAATAATGTTTTGAATTTGGCTTGTAATTATCATTACCTTGGATGGGTTCTAACATGCAAATATTCGAAGCAAGGGTTTTGGAGAAAAATCTTAGTTTTTGGTTGAAAAATCACAAATTTTGAAAATTGTGTCTTGTTTACGCGATAACTTTAGTAAACATGGATACATTTGAATAATGTTTTGCATGTGGCTTGTAAATATCATTATCGTGGATGGGTTCGTACATGAAAATATTTGAAGCAAGGGTTTTGGGGAAATCTTAATTTTTTGTTGAAAAATCACCAATTTTGAAAATTGTGACTTATTTACGCGATAACTCCAGTAAACATGGATAGATTTGAATAATTGTTTGCATGTGGCTTGTAATAATCATTATCTTGAATGGGTTTTTACATGGAAATATTTAAAGCAAGGGTTTTTGGGGGAAATCTTAGTTTTTGGTTGAAAAATCAACAATATTGAGAATGGTGTCTTGTTTACGCGATAACTTTAGTAAACATGGATAGATTTTAATAATGTTTTGCATCTGGCTTGTAAGTATGTAATACATTAAGACTGCAAGGCTGCTTTCTATAAATATATGAAACTAAATATTATGCAAGTGCGGGGGATACGTCGCGCATTTATGCGCTAGGCGGTTCTTTTATTATATTTATTGTGATATGAAAGTCGAATTTTAAATATTATTACAATTTGAAGCGTTCGTGATTTGGTGTTTCTTTCACATAGCGAATTATTTCATTGATGGCTGTGATGCGGTCGTCTTCGAATATACACACTGCACAGTACTTGTAAATAATAAACACAAGTAAAATGTAGGTCAGGGAAATGTCGATGAGAATAAAATTATATGGATTTACCTTCTCAAATTGTTCTATTAAAAGGTGACATGCTTGTTCATTGCCAAATATATTCATTTCATGATATGTGACCGAATAACACACAGCCTAACAAAATTTCACCGCAAAGAAAAAAAAATTTGGGGGATGTCTGTGTAAGAAAAATAATCAAACACTGTCACCGGTGTTAGACTCTATTAGTCTTATCTTTTAGTCGTAAGTGAAAAAATATAACATAAAAAAAAAGATGGACGATGCATTGGCGCTTCGGTTTGAAAATAAGAGAGCAATTCGCCTTTAACCTATTTTCTCTGACCGTATGACAAACCTCATTACACATATTGATAAATGTTTATTGAAATAAATATGGTTTAATACAAACAAACGCTACAAATGACATTGTTGTTTACTCCTTTTTGGCGTGACTAATAACAGAGTCTATAACGATGCATTCCGTACATTTACCTTTTCAATGCAAATAAAATGAATTAACCAGCATGGATAAGATATATGAATAGCTTTTTTTATCCAGATTCACTGACTTCAAAAATGACCTCTACCAAAAGTGATCACCCGTTGATGATGACGAATAACTCCAAGTAATGACACATTTTATAGATAATTATAATTTACATGCATACGAAACATTGAAAAGGTAAATGTAAGGTTTCATATCAACTAACATATGACCCAAAACAATCAGGATAATTCTTTTAATTTTAGATTCCAAATTGGGAACGGTCGACAATCGAAAAGACTACTTGCAAACTTGGGGAGAATTCTTCTTTTTCATTTTTTATTTTTTTTTTATACAAGCAGGAATACGGGATTTTCTTCTAGACATCTACTCCGCTTTCAAAAGTTTTGTATGAACAGTCGCTATAGGACAGGAAGTTTCTGGATCCAATAATATCGTTTCGATATTGCCTTTATATTAGTAATATAATTTATTAATTACTGGCAACTTCGATGATCATCGAACACTCTGGCAATACATAAACACATCTTAATTTGGGTTATCTCAGAAAAATCGGGAAACATTTTCATCAGTAAAAGAACAAGCGTTTAATTTTATGTGGGATGGGATTAATTTGGAAAAGGTGAGGGCTAAATATTTTGCTGAAACGCAACCCATGAAATGAATTATCCAGCATGGATAAGATATATGAATAGCTTTTTTTTAATCCAGATTCACTGACTTGAAACATGACCTCTACCAAAAGTCATCACGCGTTGATGATGACGAATAACTCCAAGTAATGACACATTTTATAGATAATTATAATTTACATGCATACGAAACTTTCCTTTAAACGGAATTCATACCCGTTCATATTTTGTGGAGTTATTGTTGACCAATTCATATATTAGATAAATATTCAATATAAACATACAAACACAGTCTCATACTCGGATTTGATTACACCTGGATGTAAATGTCAACTGGTGTAGTGTTCCAACACTGATTTTACAAAACTTTTGCAATATATATGCATCATAACTTCTTGTCACTTGTGATGTTCAATCGGACGTCTTGCTTTTGTAAATGCAGACGAGATAGAAGACCCGTTATTATGGTAACATCATAACATAAAAACTGCTTATAAATTAGTGTCGGGAATGTTTTATAGAATATGTTTATTTAAAAAAGAAATTGTATTAGTATATTCTCTGAGACTGTCTGTGATAAAGGGACCACTTTTCTGAGAAATCGTAGTTCAGATAATATTGAAAGCAATACAAAGACAGTGTTCAATGAAAATGAAACTAAGTATAATTTTAATCGTAAGATTAAAATTTGTCGTAAGATAATCTTTGTGAAAATTATTTAGGAATTGTCGTAAGTGAAAAAGTTAAGATTATACTGACGAATTTTTGTAAAAAGGCTTACAGGTCTCCAAACAAATTATGGTCGGTATCATGAATTGGTTGGTCGATACAGAGTTGTACACAACTGTACGTAGATCTGTTCCTTTGTGAACACATTATTTCAACCATCTTACTCGGTTTATCATGCCCATCCAATGCACAGGAGTTCAACAAGGTTTCTTTTATTAGGGTTCATGTTGCCCTTTTTTCTTTCTTTTTTTTTTAGCTTTATCTTTTCATTATTAATTAATTATGCTTTTTTTTTGCCGTTGTTTTGTCATTTTCTATTGTTGTATGTCTTTTAATCATGTCGTGATGCCTCTTGACTTTACATAGCTATCCCTTTGCAAAGACAAATAATTGAAAGAAAGCTGGATTTTACCGGAATTTACTATAAGTAGCACAGAAACTGTTTATCCTTCGCTAGCGCATGTGTTCACCACGTCGTTTTGTTGGAGTTCGTGTTGCTCATTTTTAAAGTTTTCTACGATGAGGAAAGGCAGAATGAATAAATATGTTTATATTTAATCTTATTTCGTATTTTCCAAATTACCCATTTTGTTAGAACAATTAGCAGGAAGCATGCACATACTATCACGTCAGTTACATATTATATTAAAACAGAAAAGAAAAAAACACCTTTTACCTATCCCCCAAACAGAAAGAGCAAATTAATAAGAAATACATGGCTTAGCGCAAAGGTGGCAATGAATGGCTGATCATGTTTTGAAATATGTTATTTTATTTTTGTTCACGTGTTTTAATTTGTTTGTAGGAAAGCAAAATATGTTCTTAGATATATTATTTTGTGCATTTTTCATATATAGTGTATGTATCGAACCTCATTTGTTTAACACTTTTTCTATTATTAAAATAAACAATTAATACCAAAACAATATTATTTAATACACATATATGTATCTGAATAGACAAATTATAACAGTAAAAAAGAGGTCGTGTCTCTCAGTATGGATGTGACTATAGTTAAATATATGGTTCAGTAAATCGGTTATTTTTAACGTTTTCTTTAAACTTTGTATTGCTAATCTCTTTTATTCGATTGGTCCAGAACATATGTATTATTTATATAGCAATAATAGCACAACAGAAAATTTTCAAACATAATTTATATATAGATCAATGAATTCCCACTTTATTTATAACCTTATATAGTAATTTATTCAAACGATCCAATTTCAATTTTCCTAACTATGTTTTTCAAAAAAAATGTAAATCTTTTAATATCATTTTGTGATACATTTAATACAGTAATTGAATGAATCTAAGACTACGTATACCCAAACCCATGTTTATACTACCGGTAAAAATATAAAACAATGGGGGCAGAAACATGGCATACATTAGAGATATATAAATGTTACACAATTATTCACACAATCTTGTTTCAAAGGGGTATTTGAAAATGAAATGTCCTTAATTACCATCTGCCGGACATATACAAAGCAGGTGACGAAATTTATAGTAAAGAGACCACCCGGATACACAAATCAGAAAACATTTCTAGTAAGCAAACGATCCAGTTACACAAGTCAGAAGACTAAAATTATTAGTCTCTAGTAAACAGACGATCCAGATAAACAATTGAATTGAGTTTTCAAGTACCTTTATTTTAAAAATATGATATCACAATAGGTATTCAGAAATTCATTTAACATAAAATACAATATATTAAAATGGTTACATTAACTATAGACAAGCTTTCTTTAAAAATTTAGAAAATACATTTTCTTTCTTACCTTTAACAGCCAAAATAAAACAATATAATATGATAATATTAGCAAAATAATAAACAAGTTTTAATGAAATGACTTTGATTGATTGATTGATTGATTGATTGATTGATTGATTGATTGATTGATTGATTGATTGATTGATTGATTGATTGATTGATTGATTGATTGATTGATTGATTGATTGATTGATTGATTGATTGATTGATTGATTGATTTTTCAGCTATATCAAGGACGAGAATAATCTAAACGCCACGGGACTCGAAACAAGGAAATGTGATGGGTAGGGACGGAGAATTTTGCCAGTGCAACAGGTCTCCTATGGACCATTCATCATGAGCACAATGCTCATAATGAGCTGTTACACTGGGTTCTTTAACGTGCGAAGAGGGTGGCAATCTCTCAACACGGGACCTCGGTTTTATTTACGTCTCGTCCGACGGACGGGTTGGTTGTCAATTTATACATCCCGCACAACCGACGGACGCTCCTTCAAGCCGAAGAAGCTCTCTGTCCCATTTCTATACCCCGGGGTTCCCGCGGGGTTGACCCCTTTTAGATGACTAGTGCTTCTAGGACGAAGAACCCTAGTGCTTATTCTACTCCCGGCACACCCTTTAGGGGGGGTTTAACTGACTTTGTCCAAATGATCAAATTCCCCTTGAAACGTTACTATTTACCGAACTTTAAGCTTAAATAAATTTAAAAAATTACTTTGTCCAAATGATCAAAGTCAGCCGTAGCTTTACATTAACTCATCGCTAATTACAATATAATATAAAATAAAAATAAAATATATGAAAAAATCAGTTATTTTTAAACATTTACAATAAGCTTGTCACCTACAATTGAACAAAAACTATCATTAAAACACCAAAAATCAATGAAAACATCAATACTACATTGTATTTACAAACCTTTAGTACGATAATTATATCTGTAAGCGAGCGCGTACTCTGTTCCGAAATTCCACCAGTTGATCTGTCTCTCCACCGCCAGATCTCAGGTACTGGGAGGTGACGTAGATTGCCATCTTGATCTGAGTACATACCCACAGGAAGAGTCGTCTTGGGATTCTGTGGGCCTTTATCCATCGTTGCGTATTAGTATATGGAGAATATACTAATACGCAACGATGGATAAAGGCCCACACGACTGTTCCATCTTCCATCATCAAGGGTTTATCACTGGGCAGTTGTCTCTGGGTGGCGTTTCACTACATTTTGGTCAGAACGACCTACATTTGACAGTTGGTGACTTTTGTAGGTTTGGATATCTGAAACCCCTTCTGGTATAAGAATGTTATTTCACCGTTACATCATATTTTATGAAACACTTTACATGTAATCGTGTGTCATTGTGACCTACATTGTAGTATTGAATGACTTTGAAATTATGTATATATTCATAGAAAACCACTGATATATTTTTGAGAAGACCACTGTGCTATATCGCTCAGTGTTATGTACAACTCAGGTACTCATTGTGTCATGCATTTGACATTTGTAAGAATATGATAAGCATCTACTATTTGATGTAATGGAATTCACTACGGTTTTTCATGGTCAGAAATTGTTATATGTCGTTATTCTTTTCTTTGTGTGTTCAGTGAGTTAAGATGAGAGGTGGTTGTATGTTATGTTTAATATTGGTGGAACTGTTGACCATAACTGTTTAAACTTTCTGTTCATAACCATCTAACTGAAACTGTTATCATTTATTGGTATTAAATTACATTTATGTTTGTTTGTTTGTTTGTTTGTTTGTTTTTTTGTTTGCTAGTGCTTACCACCACTTTCGACAATAATCCAGCTATATCGTGGAGGTCAGATTTATTGGTGGAGGAAACAGGAGGACCAGATGAAAACCACCAACCTGTAGCAAGTCACTGACAAACTTTTTCATATAATGTTGTACACCTCACCCTGACCGAGATTCGAGCTCACAACATCAGTGGTGATAGGCACTGATTGCATACCATACGACCACGACCACGACGGCCCCTTACATGTGATGTGCAAGTATGTTTGAGAAATAAGTAGACTATTTTGTATGTTCATAAGGTTATACACTACACATTATCAGAGGCGTACCTGCATATACGTTGTCACGCCATGGCGTGCACATCGTCAGGTTATAAAAAATTAGGATGTTGAATTTATAATAATAATACTTTTTTGTATTCTTATTGAAATTCCTTCAGTGTTATATTTCACGTACATGGTTTTTAATTACAACACTATTTCATTCAGGTATTCATTTGGTCCTGGTTGCGATCCGTCTTCCGTAATTGAAATCGTCAAAAAGGTGAAATACAACCGAATTGATATCAAAATGTGACTTGTTTCAACCTTATTTATAATAAACATTGAAATTCTTTCAACTTCTAAATCACGTTCATGATCTTTAATTACAACACTATTTCATGCAGGTGTTCATTTTTTCCTGTTCTAACTAAAGGTCTTTATCAAACAGCATCATGCGGTTTACATGTAATGCAGTTAGTACGTATTTAAATCACATAAGGCTATTTATATTTTTCATACGTTGGGGGGAAGGGGTGGGATGATTTTTCAAGTACATCAATCTGTCCTGTTTTCATGTTGGGCGGAAGTCGCAATTGTACATTCGAAATATTAATTGCAAATTTATCAAGTATGATGCACGTGTTACCTGTCTAGTATATTATGTTTTTTTCTCAATCGACAGTTCAGAGGAGATGTGGCTATATTGGTATTTCTTAAGACAATGCCAAGTTATAATCCAACTAGTTTTACCTCGTCACATTTTACTGAAGTACATGTACTAAGTCAGGAAAGTGAGCGGTCATATATATGTGTGTTAGGGATATCGAATTTGCCTATTTCTACGATTTTTCTATTGAATTTTTGGAACTTTTCCGACGATATGATACTTTTTTTTTCATTTTATTATAGGTTGTATAAAAGAATTATGACGATGTACCTGCAACAGGGCCTCCAAGAGAAATTTTGCAAGACGGAACAATACTGCTTTGGGGTCTGAGAACAGGCTGAAACCTCTCTCAAAACTGTGGATTTAAGTTGAAAATACCAAAAAATAATGAAAAAATTTAAATAAAACGTCAATGGCTAAGGCTGTGAGGCCCCTCAGAGATTCACGGGCCCTTTTGTGGATTTCCGGACCCCGTACCGATGTACCGGCCGAACCCTCCTCTCATATGCCCTGCTTTTTGCCATCCTAGATTCTGTAAATCCAGTTCTCTATCCTTCTATGGATACAATGTTATGTGTTTGTGAAGCATGCCAGTAGCAAGCGCTACTGCTGAGATGTCACTTAGTGTACTGAGACGTTTGAAAACTTGTGTTAGTTCGACTATGAAGAATGACAGGCTATCTTCCCTAGGATTGATGCATATTCACCGAGATTTTGAAGTGGACTTGTACAAAGCAATGGAGGTGTTCGTATCTGTTAAGACACGAAGGGCAGATTGTTGACAATTTTAGGATATTTTTGTCTATCAAAGTAATTAAAATTGTACTTGATTCTATGTTATATGAAACCCTGGAATGGCCCCAGATCTCACCATTTTGCATCTCGTCGAATGTAATTATGGCGTGCACACTATTAAGCCTCAGCTACGTCCCTGATTATTGTCTGTATAATATTTTCCATCAGATAATGATGCATTGATGAGTTAAAAAGAGAAATCATTGTTGATTTTGTTGATATTAGTGGAATTGTTGACTATCACTGTTTAAATAAATGTTAGAGAATTCCGAAGGGGAAATCAAACTTGACAATCCAGAGAAACTGACAACATAGGATACACAAGACGAAGAAAAACAAAAACAACTTTCTTTTCATAATTCATAATAATTGAATGTATTTCATGAAGTACGTATTTACATCATTTTGGTGAGAGAAAATTGGTGCAGATTGCGGACGATTTTGTTCCAATATTTACTTTAGTGGCGATTTTATTTATCAATGTTTATCGGATTGGCTATTTTATTCAAATGTTTATCGTATTGACGATTTTATTCCAATGTTTATCATTTTTACGATTTTATTCCAAT
This sequence comes from Gigantidas platifrons, assembly GCA_002080005.1. Classification (NCBI taxonomy): domain Eukaryota; kingdom Metazoa; phylum Mollusca; class Bivalvia; order Mytilida; family Modiolidae; genus Gigantidas; species Gigantidas platifrons. Next base: position 257,724 of record MJUT01054383.1, on the reverse strand, counting down.
GTTTAGGGGCCGTTGTGGTCGTGGTTGTATGGTAGTTGGATTTACAACTACCTATGCAATCAGTGTCTTTCACCACTGATGTTGTGAGTTCGAATCTCGATCAGGGCTAGGTGTACAACATTATGTGATAAAGTTTCTCAGTGACTTGAGACAATGGTCGATGGTTTTCTCCGCGTCATCCGATTTCCTCCACCAATAATACTGACCTCCACGATATAATAGAAATATTGTTGAAAGTACCGATAAACACCATCAAACAAACATATTCCAATGTTTATCGTATTATTTATTAGTTATTTTTGTTTTATTATTGGCTTACAAATTATATTGGTCCATAAATCGCATGAATTTTGACAACAAGGTTTTCCAGACACAAATGTAGTTCGCTTTGATGTTTGGTCTATTGAAACTGCTGTGTGGACGGACGGACAAATGAATATCACACTACCTCCCGTCTTTGACGAGCACATAAAATTATATCACTATAATCGGGATTTCTACTGATCTACCTATGCTATAGAAGTTATTTTTTGCTATCTTGTTTAGGCCATTTGGATTACTCGCCCCAAAGACTTTTAGATGATTTGGCTTCCAAACTTTTGATTATATGTGACCGTAGTTGATTCTGGCTATCCTGTTTATGTCCTTTGGTTTACTTGATCTCAAAGACTTATAAATTATTTACCTTTCCAATCTTTTAATTTTGAGTCTACCTGATGAAAGTTATTCCAAACATGCGTCGTGTATACTAAATTTGATATCTATGTTGTTATTTTTGTTTATTATTTATCACAATACTTCTCTTCATATCCACATAAATTAAAGCAATAAATGTAATCTAATTTTATTTACAACACTAACATATTGATACACCATATTATATCAATAAGTAAAGATATGACAACTTCCTGTTGCTAGTCGTTACAATATATGATTATTATTTTACAATGAAATATAAACGGGGAGAACGTCAACTTTCAAAAAGATCAAAATACATTGACCACTGTAATTAAAATGGATTAAGGGGCCAGCATAGGGGAAACTATTTTGTAAACCTCAGGTAAACTCAGGTAAATCTTGTGGATTAAAAATAAGGAAAACTATAATTAATATATTTTTATAGGTATGGAAATAAAACATATGAAATATATATTAGTATTAAAAACATTCATTAACACATTTTTCCCTTTTAAGGGGGTACCATACACTGCAGAGAGATAACTCTTTAAAATCAGTTGAACGTTTTGATCATATAATGTTTGTATGCAGATTTCAAGCATCTCGGTGATCAAAACCACAGAGAGAAAAGCTATTATGTGGCTAGTGAATTTAACTTATTACAGTGGATATATTCAAACAGTTGCCAAAAAAATAAGAAAATTAAACGAGCAGATCAAATTTTACCTGAAGTGTATGGTACCACCTTAAGTAAGCACTATTTATAGCTTTACAAATAAGCAAACAAGACATATGACATAATAAGCCAATATAATGGTCTTAAAACAGTTACTTGACATATATTGTTTCTCTTAGAAAAATAAGCACTCTTTAGAAATAAATACACCTAAGCACACATTTAAACAAGACATATGATATAATAAGCAAAATTTGTTGGTCTTAAAACAGTTACGTTTTCTTTATTTATTGTTTATTTTATCAAGGTGAAGTAGCTGAGATGCAGAATCTTCGTAGGTCATCAAATCTGTCATTCTGTTCTGGAATCTTTCTTTCAGGATGGCAAGACAACGGTCAATGTTGAGATACTTCTTGGCACGTCGTCCAACGATTCCTCCTGCTTCTTTCTGGATTCTGTTGATGTCATTGGAATTTTGTATTTCCCTGAATATTTGTTTGGTGACGATTCCTGTATGGTCTGCTGGGTGAGTATGTACTTGTCTGTCGAATCCAACTGGTATGTTGTTTAGAGTTGAAAGGGAACCTGGACAACCAGACACTGTTGGTTGGTGAATTAGAATGAAAAGTTCGTGTTCTGTTATCTTATTTATACCTTTAAATAGCTTGGACTGGTCAGTAGACTTGGACAATTCATAACAATTTATGAATCAAAAGTAAAATGTGTTCACTTTAAACCTAGCTTGGAAGCTGAACAGATTGTTCATTACTTTCGCCACGGTTATCTCGAGGAGGAAATATCGATGATATATAGTTTACCTTTGAAGCAAAATATTTTATAGGCATGGTAATTAGTGTTCCTCCCTATGAAACTTTTAGTCTTATTAAAAATAATATTCTTCATCAGTCTAAAATTACAAAAATCACTTCGAAAATTCAAATTTCTGAGGTATGTCACGTTGGTCATGTGACATACAGTTTCATAAATATGCTGTTCATATCAGCGGGAATTTTTTATGATAAGCTCCGCCCACAATTTGTGTCGGTAGTGCCTACAGCAAATTCCCCTTTAAATATAGAATCACTAGTACAGAAAAAGGAATACATGTATATACTTTGATTATTGTTTTAACCACCGTTGTGTCTCGGTGGTCTGCTAGGAATACACATCTCCGTCTTGATCGGGCGGTACTCCGTGGTAGCTGGTTTGGTCATTGTCATCGTAGTACATCTACCGGGTAATTTTGAATTCTCTATCATCTCCGTTTTGCAGAGTTGCATCTCCTTGGATGCAACAAAATAGTCTGTCTCCTGTGTTGTAGACAGAGTTTTGCATTTGTGCAGTTTCAACTGCCGAAGACGACGTTCTGGTCTGTGTACATTTTCCGTCATACAATCCATATATCCCATTTCCTTGAAAAACGGTTTTACTCCATCGATAGATTGTTCAACAAGTTTGTTATGCTCTGTTAAAAGCTTTTCAATTTGTTCAACTGGCAAATTGAAATCACCACCGATAAGAACTTCTACACCGGAACTCCACGCTAGATACTGTGCCAACCATACGTAGCGCCATGCAAATTTATAACGAGCATCTGTCGTTGTTTGCGTCAGTTCCCAATGCCAGCTGATGCAGTGGAACTGTTTAACTGCATGTTGTGTTGGTGGCGGAGATAAAATATCCACCAGTGGGTACATCAATTTGTTAATGTCTATTCCCGGCACTACTAGGGACGGTATGAATCCATACCAATCTGGGGTCTTCAGTCTTAACCTTTTAGAATCGTAAAGCAATACGGTTTCGTTATTGTGACCTACTTGAGCTTGGCGGTAGCCGGATAGTACGGACGACGACATGTCCGGTTCATCACCGGGTAGGAATATAGCATCCGGTTCATTGTTCTCAATAATGTCATCTAAACACGACTTGCGATAATCTATGGATTGTCTTCCTTTTCTCCCTGATGCATTCAGGCTCATTATTTTAAGTCTACCGGTATCTTTACCCATCTTGTTTTTCCTGTATTACAAAAAATGAAATTGTTATGAAATGTGAAATGATTTACCATTCACAATTAAGATTTAAATAATATGAGTAATATTATGAAATGGTATATTAGTCTACAAATTTTATAACATGTTTCAGTTGTATCGTGGCTGTCAGCTTTATTGGCGGAAAAAACCGGAGAACCCGGAGAAAACCACCGATTTGTCGCAAGTCAGCGACAAACCTTATCACATAATGTTGTACACCTCGCCCTGATCGAGATTCGAACTCACAACATCAGTGGTGATAGCACTGATTACATAGATAGTTGTAAATCCAACTACCATACGATCACCCCCACGAAGTAATAAAATGAAGGTATAGGTTTAGTGCTTCAATAAAAAGTGCTCACCACAAGTGCTTTAAATCGTAGGTTCGAGCCCCTTGTCTGGCCAAACCGAAAACTGTAAAATAGTATATGTTGCTTCTTCGCAGCATTAAGGAGTAAAAATAAGACTGGTTGAGTTGAGCAACATGTTTACCCGAGGATAGTTGTCTTAGTGAGCTAGCATTATAAAGATCCAATTAATTGTGTGGGTCTAGTACAGAGCGGACATTATCACAATCGTCACCATCATCATCATCATTTCATTGAGTGTAACATGTTCTCGCAATGATATGGCTGACAAATTCATTATTTTTCGTTACACGACAATCACTCACTCACTTGGAGAAGTAGCAAGGAAATTAGATATGTCAGCCTGTACGAGGACGAAGCGACATGGGGTGATTTTTTTTATGTGGTTTTGATTTTAACAATATATTAACCCAGAGGTGGTTATAATATATTAATCATGATTTAAGTGGTCATGATATAAATTTATTTTATCTAGAAATGACGGTTTCCAATTCGATGCTTCATAAAAGATTTGTAGCTTAGACGAAATATGTTCTCCGTATGGACTGCATGCTGGTAGCATATACATCGGAGAACAACCTACGGAAGATTTCTTTTTTATTTCAAGCAATCTGACGCAAGAATTGCCCATGGCGACCATGTTTTTGTTCAATCGGGATGGTATGAGAAATCTTATAGAGGACCTTCCATATATACTGCCTGTAAAATTTCTCTTTATTCTGTCAAGCGGTTTCAGATTAAAAGATTTCTATGAATCGACCAACTAGAAGCAAGAATTGCAAATGGTGGCCATGTTTGTTAGCGGGTCGAGATCGAGAAGATCTTCCATAGATGCTTCCTTCCCAATTTCGGTTTATTTGGCCAAGCGGTTTCAGATGAGAAGATTCAAATGTGAAATATTAACAAACACATGACAGATGCCAAGTGATTACAAAACCTTACATGATCTTTGGCTAGATGAGCTAAAAATGATGTAATCCATCAATAAACACGTACGCTGTTCAAAAATTATGACTGATAAAGGTTTTGTCTCATAAATGAAAAGGATGCACTTGACTCGCAGCCGCAAATGATAAAGATTACCAGTTGCCTGTCATGGTAGGTGGTTCTCTCAGGGTATTCCGGCTTCTTCCACTATTAGAACTGGTCGCCATGGTATAGCTGAAATATTGCTGAAAGTGGCGCTAAGCACAATCAATCAATCAATCAATCAATCAATCAATCAATCAATCAATCATAAATGATAGGCCATACTTACTTTTTGGAACGTATATCTTGTTCTTTCTAACTTTAGAGAATTTCTAACTTGATATTTTTTTGAAGTGGTTATTATCAAATCTGAAATTATACCAACTGTTACTTCTTGAATAAGTCAGGTAATTAATGGCATATATACATTCACATTGTAATGAAGAAGACAAAGCGTTTGAAAGTGACAACGTCTAGCAATATTTGATTCCACAGAAAGATTAAGCATTATAAGATGCAACATTGATCTATGTGTGGTTTGTTTGTTTGTTTGTTTGTTTTTTTTTTGGTTTTTGGTTTTTTGGGGTTTTTTTTGGGGGGGTAGTCTAATATATGAATGGGCCGCCAATAACTGAATAATATATGAATGGGTCTAATTTTTGTGCTTTAAATATATGAATGGGTATTGTTTTCATACTGAGGAAATATATGAATGAGGTGTTTTTCTAACTCCATTGTACCCAATTTTACCTCAAGTAACACCCCAAACCGTAACCCCACCATCACTATTTGACTCTAAAGCCAATACAATTATAAATCTGAACACATTGCAATTTATTGCCACACATGTATGCATTCTTGTATTTTTACAGTAATATAATTATATAACTGACAGGTTTTCAGAAAATTTCAAATCTATTTTCACTTTCATTTTGTATTTATATGATGTATTTATAGTTCATATCAAAGTTTCTGAAACATTCTAAATAAAAGTTTGGTGATTTTTTTTTTGTGTGTGGAACAAGTATAATGAATCCTGAGTGCATTTGTTTTTTTTTTATTTTACTATTTACTGCGTTCATAAGCTTAGATGAATATATTTGGTCTAGAAAGAATCGTTTCTAGTGTTTCAAAAGATGGAATGAAAAACATGAAAGATATGTGCAAGTCCTACTGAAATTCTACCTATTTAAGACACCGAAAATTCACAGGTTGTCAGTAAGGCTATTGAACGAATGTATATAACTGTAATGAAATCCAACGTCTACATGAATGCTATTTTCTGTTTGAAATGACTTTCCGATACTAATTATTAAAAGTGCAATGTTTCAAAAAATAAAACTGTTTGATTTTTCAATTTATGAAAACGCAAGTATCTATTTTATTGCACACGACGCATTTCTGGAATTACCTTAATCAGGTACAGACAATGTCAAACAATTGGAGAGCCAGATAACTTTCAAAAAATTGGAGCAGGAATACCAAAGGACATAAACAGAATTTCGAAAATCAGCTAATATCACCTACACCTATGCCTGAGGTAGGATAACCTTAGTTTTAATAATGATTGCATTATTTAGAAACTGTAAGCTTCAATAATAAATAATTCTAATAAACCATATCAGTGCTGAATCACTTACTATTGGGTGGATGATACCCTTGGGGACAAATAGTTCATCAGCAGAGGTATTGACACAGTGAGTGTAATACATTTAGTTTCTGGAATAACCTTCACCGCGAACGTGCAAAGTTAAAAGATTTAAAAGCCAAATAATCAACGTGTTATGCGACAATCTATAGATATTTAAATTTATTGGCACACACAACAATAGTATACGTAATAGTTACCGACTGAGATCGAGGTGTTCAAGCTAGATGAACACCTAAGCCCGTGCAAATTGTGCGCCGAGACCGCGTAGCAGTCGAGGTGCTCAAAGCACGGGCAAGGGTGTTTATCTAGCTTGAACCCGAGATCGAAGTCGGTAGCTGACTTACACTCTAATGCTATTGTTTATAAAAAATATATAATATTTTATATAATATATAATAATCATTACATCAGCATTATTTTGTTTTACTTGTTGGGTGAAAGTGGCCAAAGTCGTAAGTACATGTACATTTATATTGTAGTATTTGAGAAAAAAAACATACATTTTACTAACAGGTGGATATTTTACATAGTATTCTGGAATAAACTATTGTTTTAAATCTATAACGTAGTGTTGTTACATA
>MJUT01054383.1:186749-237705 GCA_002080005.1 Gigantidas platifrons | reverse complement strand
AGTTAAATGGTCGTTCCCTAAATATCTGCGATTTTCAGAAAATTGCAAATCTATTTTCATTTTCCTTTTGCATTGAAAATATGTATTTATCTATTGAACATATGTAATTATCTATTTTTATTTGGTTCTAATAATCTAATAAACAATACTACAATCGAAGATAAGAACTGAAAGGAACAGCAAATTTTATCATTTACAAATTCAATTTATTTGTGAGTAACAGATGCATAAGGTATGCTCACTGTTTAAAACCCTAATGTGACCGTAGAACAGAAATACAAGTGATATTCATTAACTTTAATTTGTGTTCAAGTGTAAAGTTGGATAGTCTTTTACATCCATATTTTTTCTTACTAACGTGTTTATCGTCACTTTCAACGATATAGTGGTGAACAGTTTTATTGACGGAGGACACTGGAGTACCCAGGAAAACCCCATTGACCGACCTTACGTTACTGACAAACTTTTATAAACAGTTATATGTAGTATACACATTGACATGGATTTGGAATCACATCATTCGTGTTTATAGCCACTGGATTGCTTATTATATAGAGGTAAGTCGAATCTAGCTATCACGAATGCGGATAAGTGGATTCATGATAATGAATAGGGGCTGTTAGCAAAGGTCCAACATTGGGTATTTATCTTACATATGTAGTTATTATTAAAACTAATGTTATACTCAAAGACTACAAAATTGATTAGTGTTCCTTTTCCTCTAAGTTGCAGCAATAAGGAACAAGAGCAAAGACTGATTGCTTCGGAATGAGAATAACTGAATAATGTACGTGTCCCAGTGTAGCGATATGTCTACCCATTGTTTGTTTCAGTGAGCTAACAATATAACAATCTAACTGAACGTGTTGATCTAAAACAAATCGGACATCGTCGTCACCTAATAAAAAGTAACTTGTTCATGCTATACTCTGACGTATTGTTCATTTGGCTGTAAATTGTAATCATTCACTCACATTATATAAGCCTCAATACATAAAGTCGGTCATCTTTTCTCATATTAATTGTGTTTAATGTACTGTTTTCTAAAGAACATTTTATGTTTAATTTGCGAAAAACGTCTAGAATTTTTCATGACGAGTTGTTTAATTTAAAAGCAAAAAAAAAATTATATTATATATATATACGCCCGATTTCTTCTTGAATTTAGTGACAGAGTAATTCTGAAGAAAGAAAAAAACAGAAAGAAATAACTTACCTTTGTAGATTTGAACGGTATAAGAATAACAACAATTGGATTTCTCATCTTTTATAGAAAAGTTAACGTCACCTGGTATAATTTATTAATAGATCTAAAATTTCCATGATGATAAGGGGGTCTATTTATAGATTATGTACATTGCATAACTTATTGTAATCGTCTGACACATTGACCCAGTTATTTCATTTTGAAATTTTAAATAGATTATTTGAGCTACACATGAAGATGTGCAATCAACTCTTTGTTTTTGCCATAAGGTGCTTCTAGGGTTTTGATTGGTGTTCCAAATAGCAGTATATTGATAACTGGGTTTGTTCCAGAAAATACAATAGAACCCTATGTTAAATTGAAAAGTCCATGGTAGATACATGTGCACTCGAGTTTTTGGAATTTTCAAAATGAAAACGATTAGAATATGAAAACACAAATACAGTTGAAATTGCAAAGATATATGCGTTATACCAAATGGAGAGAGATATACCCAAAGAATTTCAGCTGCTTGAACAAACATTTATGAGTCCTAAGGTTCAGATGATGTTTTATTGTTTTAAAGGGGGTTTAACGTTCCCATGAAAAAAAAATCAAAAACTTAAAGCATTTAATAACTATCAATATTCAATGCTTATGAAAGGTTCCACCGGGCGTTGCATGATACAACCACAACAAGTCAAAGAGCACTTCCTTTCGGCACCATTTAGCCGCAATCAAGTCTAACTCGAAAAGGAGAGCAAATATGCTGGAATGCTACTAGTCACCATCAACTAAAAGAAAAACTGATTCAAGTAAATTAAAATATATGTATATATTATGCCTTCGTAATATGTGCCGTTATGGAATTTGGGCTCCTCTTTGTCCCCTTTCCATCAAAGAATGGTTCATTTTCGTTTTTAAAGAATCGTCTAATCTTGCCTTTCAAATTGATTTTTCAGAAGATATCAAAGCCTATGTTGAGAAGTATTTTGTCACTTGTGTTCATATGAAGAAACATGGTATTGGCGATTAAATGTTGGTTCAATGTTGACTATTGTTTCTCTATACATTTAATATATGTTTATTGTCACCGGTTCTCCTTTACAGAACTAGATGATTCTTAACCAAATCCGTGACATAATAGTTTAGTTCAGTTTAGTAATCAGAAGACGATGTACTAAAAAGTCTGCATACAAACTGTCAGTTCCAGCGTAACGTATGATTTGAAAAATATAAATTCCATACGCGGTATAATTATATCAAGGTATGGAAAATTTGATATGGCAAGCTTGAAGTCGTCTATTTTGTCATCGAGTCGGGTGAAAAGTTGACAATTGATGTCAAATTTGAGAAAATAATGAAGAAATGAGGGCAGAGGAATCTTTTATCACAAGTGTTTTGGGGTACATCAATAGAATCCAGTTCGCAAATATAAAATCAATATACCTGAAAGTGAGATCAAATTAGCTTCTCTTTTGTCTTTGGTAGCAGTACGATCGACAGGAAGAGGGACACAATTTATTCCAATGATGATGTCAATGATTTGTTGAAAATTGTAGCGTCCTAACTGTACACATATATTATAGATAAGTAACTCCAATATACTGATGACTTCATATTTTGTGTAGCACCTTTTGTCTTTTGTTTCGTACTTGCCAAAATAAATAAATTCGTGAGCCAAAACCATTAATATGTAACGTTGCTTTCCATTTTCCGAAAAATGGGTATCGAAATCCTTTAATTTCACCATTCATTGTATGCTTTAGTCCTCTTGAGATAATGCAGACAGTCAAAATTCAGCTTCATATGTTGATCTTAACTTGAAAATTGATAATGTGGGAAGAATGAGATCCAAATTATGAGACAAGCGATATGATTTCAATTATCTGATCGTAAAGTTCCCTTTGACATACGTAGCTCAACATCGCAGCAAGACCAGTATACGTAGTACCAGGTATATCTATCACAAATAATGCAATACTCCACTGTCTGTGCGTCATATATTGATTTTCTGGATATATGGTTACTGCTTACCAACAAGCTACTTACACAGTGATTTCTGATTGTGAGGTTGAAGTCTGGTCTCCAAACAAATTATGGTCGTTATCCTGAATTGGTTGATCGATACAGAAAATCTGTCTCACAACTGAGCATAGATTTGTTCCTTTGTGAAAATATAATCTCAACCATCTTACTCGATTATTATTATTTACTAGATTTTGACTAGTTTGCAACAGGATGGGTCCTCATAGTGGAGCAAGGGTATGCTTACTCATCCAGAGTACCGGAGTTCAACAACTTTTTATTGGAGTTCGTGTTGACCTTTTTTCTTTCTTTTTTTGGTAAATTTTCCCTGTTCATTAGGGGTCTAGGACAATTACCCCTGGACAATAGCCCCTAGACAATATCCCCCGGACAATTGCCCCCTAGGGCAATAGTCCCCCGGTCAATTTCCCCCATCCCCCAATTTTATTTTTTTTTCATTTTTATTTTTTTTTTTTATTTGAAAACATTTTTTTAGATGAGAAATAAATATGCATAAACTCCGATTAAATTATTCAAATTACTTTTAAGTTGGATTTTTTCTTTGTATATTAATCATCAAAAGGATTATACAGTTCGACAAGCTATGATAAAAATAACTTTCTCTTATTATTTTTAGATAGAGTTTAATGATTTTCCAATTAAGATTAATTACCTTACAAAATTGGTCTTAAAAAAAATCATAAAAAAGAATTTGATTAAACAATGATCAAAGCTAAGTACAAAGGTTAATAATTAAACAGAATTTTGAGAAAAGATTATTCCAAGCTGAGTACAAGCTTATAAATGGCTTAATTAGGAGTGTATTATGAAGTGAAAGTATAATAGTGCAATGGAGTTCACAGAGTCAGAAAGGGGTAATCAGAAACTAAGCTACCAAGGTTTCCTCTAGGTTAAGCAGAAGAACCTTGCCAATGGTGTTGCATCTTGGGAATGTGAGCCGAGACAACGCAATAGCTGCAATGCCAAAATTAAAGTCAGAGGTGAAGAAGTAGTTGGTAATGTCAACACACACAACCATGCTGCAGACCCATGTAGCAAGGAGACTCTATAAATAATGAATGCAATTAAACGTAGAAATATTGATACTGATAAGACAGCCCAGCAAATCATCAGCATAGCTGTTATTATCTGTTCTGAAGCAGCAACAGCTCAGCTACCACCACTACACCATATCAGACGTGGTATTCGACGAGTTAAGAAGGATGCTGGAAACCCAATACTTGTACCCCAGAACCTCCAGACAATGGAAATCCCAGAGGAGTACACAGTAACCCACAGAGATGAGCCATTCTTGCTTTACGACAGTGGCATAGACAGTCCAGCCAGAATACTCATCTTCTCCACAGTAAAAACCTCAGGGCTCTAAACTACAACAGGTCTTTAGTTTGCGGATGGTACCTTTAAAACAGCTCCAGAACCAAATTTACAAAATACATGGCCTGGTTGACAACAACATCTTGCCATGTGTCTACGCACTTCTACCAAACAAGACAGAGCAAGCCTACTACGACATGTTCCAGCAGCTTATCATTCTGAAACTCACACTACCCCTTATATCAGTAATGGTAGACTTTGAGATTGGTACACGCAATGCCTTACTGAGAGTATTCCCGCAGACAGAAATAAAGGGTTGCTTTTTCAACTTGTCCCAGTGTGTGTACAGAAAGGTTCAAGAAGCAGGACCCCAACAGAGGTACCAAGCAGATGCAGACTTCAGCCTTATCGTTAAAATGATATCTTCCATTACTTTTTGTCCAGTAGCAGATGTAGTAGATGCATTTGAGACCCTTGCGAAAGACATTGCTGATGATTATCAGGTCTTGCTGGAATAATTTGAAGACACAAATATAGGTAGACTTGGTAGACGTCAAAGACAGGACCCAAGATTCAGTCATGACATGTGGAATGTCAATCAGCGTACACTACAAAAGTTACCTAGAACTAACAACAACATCGAGGGATGGCACCGTGGTTTTCAATCCCTCATTGGTTCCTGTCATCCAAACATGTGGACTTTCCTTGGAAAGCTGAAAAGGCAAGTCACTTCATCATGCTCAACTGACACAAATACTTGCTGGTGATGTGATTCCTCAACGAAAGAAATACAAAGATGCAGCAAGCCGTGTACTTCACTTAGTTCAGAACTATGGTAACCGTCATGTGTTGGACTTTCTTCGTGGTGTTGCTTACAATATTCACATGTAAGGACTTTGGTCAATTGACATTAGTGCTTGACAATAATTGTAGTGTATTATGAACTAGTAATATATTTGTTCTTTGTGTAGTGCTTTGTGGTTCTCTATATTGTTTTGTTTGTTGTAATATAAAATTTCAGAGGATAAACATAATAAATATAAATAAAGAATTCTTCTCTTATTTATTAATCAAAATCAAATTTAGTGTACAGTAATTACCACTCTACCTTGAGAATCTATATCATTTACAATGACAAAGCAGAAAATCATCACAGCTACACCCAATCAACAGATTCTATGGAGTATGGTGTATCTGAATACAATGCCAATAAGAAACTTATCACATAGAATTAAAAACGGAAACAGGGAAAATAGACAACCAGTCGAACCAAAGAGCGTAAAACAACATAAAGCCACCAAAATAAAGCTGAAAAAAATTGTGGGGGGGGGGCAATTGTCCGGGGGCTATTGTAAGAGGCAGGAACTGCTTATCCTCTGCTGGCACATGGGTTCACCCTGCCTTTTTGTTCGTGATGGTGTTGCTCACTTTTACAGTTTTCTATGATGAGGAAAGGCAGGTATATATGTTTACATTTAATCTTATATGGTATTTTTTGAATTACCCAATTTATTAGCACAATTAGCAGGAAGCATGCATATACTGTTACGTCAATTAAATATTATATTGAAATAGGAAAAAAAATCCACCTATTACGTATCCCCCAAACAGAAAGAGCAAATTAATAATAAACAAATGGTTTAGCGTTAAGGCGGCAATGAATGACTGATTATATTTTGAAACATATTACAATGTATATTATTTTTGTTATTGTGTTTTAATTTGCTTGTAGGAAAACAAAATATATTTTTTACATATATATATATATATATTATTGTTTGTATTTTTCATATATACTGTAAGGACGTCGTGGGCGTGGTTGAATTTACAACTACCTATGCAATCAGTACCTATCACCACTAACGTTGTGAATTCGAATCCCACTCAGGCGATACAATATTATGTGATAGAGTTTGTCAGTGCCTTACGACAGGTCGGTGATTTTATCCGTTTCATCCACCAATAAATCTGACCGCCGCGATATAACTGAAATATTGTTGGAAGTGGCGTTAAACACCATAAACCAACCAACCATATATAGTGTATGTATTGAACCTCATTGGCATAACACTTTTTCTATTATTAAAATAAACAATTAATACAAACAAAATTGAATTGTTGACATATATATAACATATATGTACCTACACGATAGTTTATAATAGTATAAAAACGATCGTGTCTCTCAGTATGAAGGTGACTATATTTAAATATATAGATCAGTAAATCAGTTATTTTTTGCGTTCTTTTTTAGACTTTGTATTGATAATCTATTGTATTGCATAGCTGCAGAACATATATCTGACTCATATAATATCACAACAAAAATTTTTCAAACATAATTCAAATCGATAGATCAGGGAATTCCCACTTTATTTATCAACTTGGATATCTATTAAATTATTAAACGACCCAATTCCAATTTTCCGAACTATGATTTTTAGAAAATTGTAAATCTTTTAATGTATTTTGTGATACATTTAATACAGTAATTGAATAAATCAAAGACTATATATATGTATACCAAAACCCATATTCATACGTCAATCCCGGTAAGAGTAGATAACAATGACGTCAGAAACATGGCATACATTAGAAATATATAAATATTACACATTTATTCACACAATCATGTTTGAAAGGGGGTATTTGAAAATGAAATTCCCTGAATAGCAATCTACAGGAAAAACACAAAGCAGAAGACAAAATTCATAATAAAGAGACGACCAAGATACACAAATCAAAAAGGTGACATTTCTAGTAAACAATCGATCAGGCTGCACAAATCAGAAGACTAACATTCTTAGTCTACTAAGCATACAATCCAGATAAACATTAAACAATCAGAGGTCGACATTTCTAGTAAGCAAACGATCAGGCTGCACAAATCAAAGGACTAAAATTCTTAATGTCTAGTAAGCATACAACTCAGATAAACAAAATATAATAGCTCTCCAATTTCTCGATTTTGAGCGTACATGATGAAGGTTATCCAGAAATACGTCTTGGGCACTAAATCTAATTTCTACGTTTTTATTAATAGTACACAAACAATCCGGCTACACAAACCAGACGACTAGAATTATTAGTCTCTAGTAAACAAACAATCCGGCTACACAAACCAGACGACTAGAATTATTAGTCTCTAGTAAACAAACAATCCGGCTACACAAACCAGACGACTAGAATTCTTAGTCTGTAGTACACAAACAATCCGGCTACACAAACCAGACGACTAGAATTCTTAGTCTGTAGTACACAAACAATCCGGCTACACAAACCAGATGACTAGAATTCTTAGTCTGTAGTACACAAACAATCCGGCAACACAAACCAGACGACTAGAATTCTTAGTCTCTAGTATACAAACAATTTGGATACAATTAGAACGACAAACACACAAACCTAACGCCAACAAGAGAAAACAAAAACAACGGATGGAGCTTCTATTGTTCCAGTAATGAACTACACAAGACGATAATGAGTAGAACGGCAGACAGATAATGTCTGCAACTAAGTGTTTGTCAGTAATGAACTACACAAGACGATAATGAGTAGAACGGCAGACAGATAATGTCTACAACTAAGTGTTTGTCAGTAATGAACTACACAAGACGATAATGAGTAGAACGGCAGACAGATAATGTCACACAAGACGATAATGAGTAGAACGGCAGACAGATAATGTCTACAACTAAGTGTTTGCCAGTAATGACTCTAGCATTGTATGCAAGTTCACCAGCAGGGAATGTAACATTACCATATTTTGATTATCCTGTTCGTGCCATTTGGTTTTCTTGCTCCCTAACATTTAAATAACTTGGCTTTGCAATGTGAAGACTTTGATCGCACATACATGGTGTCACCATAGTTACAAACCCAGTGATAAGTCATCAATGACGAAAGGAGCGGGAAGTGCGTACGACCAGTGGAACATATCCGTTTCATTTATGCCATATATATACCCTAACAGTTATCCAAGTCATGACTAAGCTACTTGAAAATTCAAACTCAAATTGAGGAAGGGGTAAGGGTTTCATTTCCATTGGAACCAAAATGCATTATACCATTCAAAAACTGTGGTATATATTTATATATAATTTCTCACATCATTTCACATTTCAAGTTGCCCCTCATAAAATAGTAAGTACACCCAAAAACACCTGATATATATAATACTCTACTCCTGAAAATATTCAGTAATATTCGTATAATACGAATATTATTGAATATTATCATATATAACCATATATTATTGATTACAATTCTAATAATTTCTTTTACTGACTGATGTTGCATACATGACAAAGCAGATCATTCTCAAAACTGCATTTATATATAGATTCATTCATAGACGTTTTTCACTTTATTTATAAACTTGGATACCCCCTGTTTTAATAAGAGATGATTGAAAGAAATATGGCAATTGTTCAAACTATGATTTTCAGAAAATTCTAAATACACATGTACTTTGTGTTAGTTTATAAATCATTTGACACAGAAATATAAAAAGCGCATTTGTGCATACTAAATTATATATCTATGTTTACTGTAGTTATCGTTTAACCCCGTCACTTTTATTAATAGGTGAAGTACATGTACCAAGCCATGAAAGTGATGGGTTATGTATGTACAACCCAACCTGTATTAAGAGGTCACCATTGGTACAAAGAAAACGTGATCTTGTAAGATAGGTAACATCTTAAAAGAGGTTCAATTCCTATGAAATTGTCTATGACAGGACAAGAAAAAGATGACCATTTAATTTAAGAGGTGACAACATGGTCAGGTTTAACTGTATTTGCTAGGGGTTCCGATTTTGCCTCTATCTACAATCTCTCGTTTGTATTTTGGAACTGATCTGGTGTTTGGTATTTTTTGTTTTCCATTTTATTAATACATATTTTAAATACATCTATTTATTATATCTCAAACACATAGTTAGATTTCAATAATGTTAAAGGATGAGGAAGAATTGATATTACAAAAAACCAAAATCCGTCTTGGTAAAACAAAAGTATATAAATAAATCTAAAGACTATACCTCAAACTCATATTTAAATTTCAATAATGCTAAAGGAAGAGGAAGAATTGATATTACAAAAAAACAACATCCGTCTTGGTAAAACAAAAGTATATAAATAAATCTAAAGACTATACCTCAAACTCATATTTAAATTTCAATAATGCTAAAGGAAGAGGAAGAATTGATATTACAAAAAACAACATCCGTCTTGGTTACATCTTGGTTAAACAAAAGTATATAAATAAATCGGTATAAATATATCAGTTGTCATTAGTGATACTTTGCGTATTATCTTGCGTAATCAAAGCTGAGAATGCATTTGGGAATGAAAACGCAGATAAATCTAATTTAGTGCGCAGGGCGCTTTATTAGAATAACCCTCAACAGGTATGCTCAGCGTCAAAACATTGGAAAGCCAAATAATATAAATGTCTTTTGGAGCAAGAAAACAAAAGAGCATAAACAGGATAGCTAATATGGGGATCATGCTACCTATGCCTGAGGGAAGGGAACCTTAGTTTTAATAATAATCTACGTATTTATTGCATTATTTAAAGGTATATTGTCTACCACATTTGTATTTTTTCATACACAAAATTATTATTGTTTTCCGTACTGACCTTCATCAAAGGAAGAATAAACACCGAATTATTGGCGAATATGCTACGAAACGTTAAAATTCAAACAACATTAATCGAGCGTGACAATCATGAAGTGTTTAAATCTTAACAATATTTTCCTTACATCAAAGCTAAACCCCCGAGAAATCCAAACTTCCTCTTTTATAGGTGGCGCTGTTACTTTCACTTTGAATTTTTTGTCATCCTGGACAATAATTCAGAAAACGATAATTTTGAGTCTTTTTTGTCAAAAAAACAACACCAATCGTATATTTTGCAGCATAACTGTTTAATGATAGCTTAAACAAATCATTTATGGTCAGTTAAAAATCTTTTTTTTTTTAAATCGTAGACAATATGCCTTTAAGAACAATTACAGTAAATTTCAAATATAAATGTAAGATTCTGAATCCTAAACACGAAATTACTAAGGTATATCTGTTGACTTTCTGAACATGTTTCGCTCAAATACCTAATGTTCAGAAAGACTACCACTTAAAATGATACAAATGAAGTGGCTTAATCTGTAACCAAGTTAACAATCAAAATATAAGAAACTAGAGTTAAATTAAATTAACTCTGAAAGGTAACTGAGGAGTACTTAGAATTGTCTCTAGCAGATCAAAATAGACAAATGAGTAATTCTTGAAAAATTCTGCTCTTAGTTCCGGAAGAGGCTATTCTAATACAGAAAAAAAAACCAAAGATATATCGGACTATAAAGCCTAAAACCTTATGGTAACTGAGGAAAAATAAATGATTGGTGTTAACACTTCTCAATATGACATAACGTTATACTAGTGTAAAAATGAAATCAAAACATGCACTATCAAGTAAGGTAAGCAAAATGGAGATATTTGGTAACAGCAACAATTGTTTTTATTGTAAACAATTAGGTGATGCATGCCTGCTTATCAATTCTATTTGATTTCAAAGGTAAAGTCCCTAATCACTTCACCCTTCAAATACGGATTTTTTTTTTATTATTATTATTTATATATCAAAAGAAAGATACTCTGTCTAAAATATAAGACGATTCATTTTCCTTAATGTTTACATGATTCTACTACAGAATAAACTTCTATACTGGAACAAACAGAGATAAACTATTAAACACTAATGGTAACGGAGGAAAACATAATGACACATGTTAAAATAGGAAAACTTCAAAACACCACTCATATCGTTAAAGCAAGAGCGAAAGCCACAAGTGTTCAAATAACTTCATTATATAATCTTTATTAAGTGGAGGTAATATACGAAATATAAAGAGGGTTGTGATGAAGCGATATATATGATATATGTATATATATATGCAAATCAATAGGACCACTAAGATGTACAAGTTACACTATCATCTGTGACGAGATGTACTCGATACCAGCAGGTCTGGACAAATGCACAGAAGTTATTTATTTGCTATCAGGAATTTTGCAATATTGATTATGAGCGTACCTGTTGAAGTTTATTTCAGAAACTCATCGTGCGCGGTAATTTGGATATCTACGTTTTTGTCATAGACCGTCAATTGATATTTTATCTATATGAAAGACATCAAAATAAAACATTTGACATGGCACAGACAGCAAAATAAAACATTTGACATGGCACAGACAGCAAAATAAAACATTTGACATGGCACAGACAGCAAAATAAAACATTTGACATGGCACAGACAGCAAAATAAAACATTTGACATGGCATAGACAGAAAAATAAAACATTTGACATGGCACAGATGTAAATATAATATGCTTTAACCCTAGCTTAGATTAACAGCTATTTATCTCCATAAATACGACATGTAGATGGAACTGATGGAAGTATGTCATCATGGTGTAGACTACCATTCGGAATGCATATCTCAAGTATCTTTTTAGAGTCTTCTTGGTGGAATCAGGCATTTGCTTTTCCTAACCATATGACTTTTTTTTAAATGTAATAAACATAGTAAATAATGCAAGACACTGTAATTTAGTTCGTTGACTGAAGTGACATTTGACGAACGCGAGCGAACATACAGATGTTATTGCATAACACAAACTGAAGAAATCCATTTGAAGCCATTGCTTCGAAAGTTCTACTGTCACCAACCATGTTTGGTTAACCGGAGAACCTGTGTCAGAAATGTCCCAGATATGTTCTGTTTTCCGTAATCACAATCCGGTCCTTTCTTCATTCATAACCTGTCATCGTGTTTGTAATTAGAGTAACACGAATGGTGTCAAATGTGGAGCAAGAACTGCTCTCCCTTCCGGAGCAACCGAGTCCACGCCGGTTTTTAGTGAATTTCTTGTTGCTCGATCTGCATGATATTTCGTGCACAAAAGTTAACTTAGTAATAATCTTCAGTCAACGAACTAAATTACAGTGTCTTGCATTATTTACTATGTTTATTACATTTTAAAAAAAAATGGCTTTCATGGGCTATCCTTGGTGAGAAAGTTCTCAGCAGCTACAATTGGTGGATTGAAGTTTCAGTTAAAGATGGCAGTTTTATGTTTTATTTTTAACTTAACGAGAAATTTTTAAACACTTGTGTATGATGTTGAAATTTTTAAACCTAAATATATTTTACCTTTTACCTTTACCTTATAATAATTTTTTTAATTACCTGAACAATGATGGCTTTCGCTATTGCCTTCAACTATTTGACTGGAGTTTTTGGAGTTTTCCTATTTTGGGTTATAAATATCAAAGCTTTCATTATTTTACCACAGTTACCATTATTATTTTATAGTTTGAATTATCTCTCTTTGTTCTAGTGTTGCAATTTCCTCGCTTCTGACGTAAAACAGTAGAATATGTGAGATATCAGAAGACTTAATAATGTTCTATTTCAGACAGATTATGTTTCGTTTGATATATAAATAAAAAAAATAATAATCTGTAACCGGTTTCATGGAGGAAGTGATTTTGAACTTTACCTTTGAAATTAAATAGAATAGATAAGCAAATCTGCGACAACTAATTGTTTACAGATATCTAGACATTGGTTTTGTTATTAGTCTTGTGTTATTGTAATTGATTTTTACATGTTGTGATGATCATTACGGTTTCCATCTTGACCGTTTGTAGGAGGGCACGTGTCTTATTTACGTTATTTGTTTGCGCATAGTGGTGTCCAACACATATTGTTTTGGTTTTTTTCTTCGTCTTGTTCACCCTATGGATTGTCCACTTTTGAGTTCCTCGCGTTTATTTATTCATTTATTTATTTATTATATTTCATTATTTTTTTTTCTAGGTATGTGACTTTCACGTCTTCTTTTTGCTTACCTTACTTGATAGCTTATTTGATTTTTGTACTAGTATAACGTTATGGTATTTTGAGAAATGTCACTTGCCGTAGTGTTGACACCAAGCTATTATTTCCCCCTCAGTTTCAACTAATATTTTATGGTCTGATTTATTTGTCTATATATCAGTGTCGGAACGTCATCTTCTGGTTCTGTCTAAACATACAGTACAGAATCCTACGATGTTCAGTGGCAGTGTCTGTTTTCATCTGCTAGTGACAACCCGTGATTCTCGTTGGTTAAGTACTCGTTAGTTATTTTTCAGAGTTAGTTAGTTTATTGCTAGGTTTGTTGTAAACATTTCCCGGTCCTTTCTTCATTCATGACTTATCAACGGGTTTGAAACTAGATTAACGCGACGAGCGCCACTTTTGGACCAGGAACTGCTTACCCCTCTGGAGCACCTGAGTTTACCCCAGGTTTTTAGTAGGGTTCGTGTTACTCGATCTTTAGTTTTATGTGTATGTTTTGAAGTTCGTTGTTGGTCCTTTTGTATTTTTTTCTGTTGGCCATTGTGTTGTCTTGTTTTTCTTCGATTTACAGATTCTGATTACCACTTTGGTATCTTCAAGCTCTTCTTTGAATGTCAACTTTGCTACAGATTAATCCAGTTTATTTGTATTATTTTTAAGTGCTAGTCTTTTTCAGAATTATGAATTGAGTGACACTTGTTCAGAAAGTCAACAAATATGATTTTGCTCTTTTATATAATTTAAGATTCAGTTTATCTAGTATTAATTACCAATTAACATAAGAAAGTGACAGAGATGTACGATTTCACTTTCTGACAATCCACATCATGCCATTTTTGTCTTACTTGTTATGAATGTATTACTGCAAGCAAGAATATCCTCTGGAAATTGATCATCCATCCGGTAGATCTGTCTTCGCCCAAGATTTTGAGAGGTGTTCGTGTTATTCATTTTGTCCAATTACCTGTCTTGACGTTTTTACTTCCCTGTTGTGATGCCCACGATTTCCGCCTTAAAACGATTTAAGGTTCTTTTTGTTTCTCCTATTTATTTTTCATGATGTTGTTTTATTTATGTTATTTGTATTAATTAGTGTCTAACATGATTTCCATATGACGATATTGCTGATGTTGATTACCAACAGGGTGTTCGTGTCACTTAGCAGTAACACGACGGGGGCCTCTATTAGATAACAGCAACAATGAAGTAATATGATGGACATTTTGAGAAGAAAACAAAAGAGAAAGTTAAGTACTTATGGTAAAGAACCACACAAAACGAACCACTTTCCCGAACTCATATTTGTAATAACGTAATCTCGCAACTGCGAAATTATCAAACTAATATGAGAATTTATAATCAATTAGTCGTATAACTCGGGTGTTAAAGACGAAAGCACTTTGGGATAAAATGGTGACCATGAAACTATGAAAAACAATAGTACACGCGGAAATGCATAGCAAAACAAAAGAACTAAACTGTGACTAAATCTGACGGAATTGTGTAGGGTTAGTATCTCCTGTACCATTAAGATCACCCATCGTAAAAGCCTAACTAAAAAAAATGATTCACAATCGGAAATTGTGAGAGTAATTTCCTATACATTTAAAACAATATCAGTAAGACAAGCATGTTCTAGAATAATGCAATAATTGGGAAAAGTGAGATGTGAATAACAGTTGTGTAGGAGGCAAGTAAGTGTCACGTTTAGAACAGTTTGCAGATACCAAAAGGGTCAGCAGAATCCGTAAATCGAAGAAAGACAGACAATACAATGGCTTACAGACAAAGGATCAATGATCTACAAAACACTACGTAGAGAACAAAAGATTGAGCAACACGAACCCCACAAAAACAAGTGGTGAGCTTAGGTGCTCCGGAAGGATAAGCAGATCCTGCGACACCTGTCTGTAATACTCTTCTTGCAAACCCGGTGACAAAGCAAGTGATTGTTCTGTGCCCAACCCATAATTAACATGGCATAGATTTCAATCACAATGAGGTTATCATCGCTGTATATTGGCCAGCTGGTTAACTTCGTGTCATAGTTCAAATATAAATCATATGAACACATGAATTCACATAGCTTTTTACAAGATTTTCCATTCCCACAATACAACTGTTATGTTTAAAGCAGTGTTTCACATATTTTGTGTAAATACCGGTAACCAATTTGAGATCTCCGCCGTTAAGGTCTTGGTCTAAATTCTCCATTTAAAAATAATAACATAGAACAAGAGAATGGATCTGAAATACAAATTTACTTATATAGGATGATCCAACGATAAGACTTATCAAGAATATTGTCTTAGTAAAATACCATTCAATACAAGTCTACACAACACACACAATCTTGGTAAAAGTATATTCAGTGAAAGCCTGCAATAACGTCAATCATGTGGTTTATTACTTGAAATAATCCAATAGTTTATTAATATCTGATGCTGGTAAATTTCTACGGTCGGTTCATTAATAACTTTTTCCATTAAACTGGAAACGGATTAATATGATTTATATATCATTAGAGAAACATAATCTGTTTGTTTTCTGAAATGTGCGTGTCACTTGAAGTTTCCTTTGTCGTAATATTATTAATATACTGCCTGTTAAGTTGCTTAACGTATCTATTTCTATCCGGTGTACATGTAATATAGAATTTTGCACGCAACTCTACAACTACAAAAGTTAAGTTAAAGATAAACTAATTATTCTGAAACTTCAGGGTCTCCTACCTCAGACATGTGTTACCTTAGGATAACATTCCGGAGTGCCTGGGTTCATCCGCTCCCCCTCTTTTCAGTGGGGTTCGTGTTGCTTGATATTTAGTTTTCTGTGTAATGTTTTGTAGATTGTTGTTTGTCCAGTTTGTCCTTTTCTACCACTGTGTTGTCTGTTCTTCTTCAACATACGGATTCTGTTTACCCCTTTGGTACCTTCAATCTTTTCTTAGCCTATTTTGGCTATCCTATTGATGGCCCTGTGGTTTTCATTCTACCAAAGAGTTTAAAATTACTTGCATTTCAATTATTTTGTCATTGAGCTACATGATGAAGCCATTTGAAGGTTATTCCAGAAACGCGTCGTGCGCACTAAATTTGATATCTACGTTTTTATTAAAATATTCATCTTTTTTACCAGTGAATACAACATTAAAGCTACATGTAAAATATACAATTTATTTCAATCAATATTTTTTTTCTAAAGTAAATATTTTTTTCCTATGTTTATGCTTATAGAGTAGCGTGCTAGATAATAAATGAAAATAGAGTTATACATGTTGAAAAAGAACTTTTCAACAAAAGTTTATCACTAAGTACATTAATGTATTTTAACATTGTATGTCACGCATCATACAGAGGAAAATAGATCAGTAGTACCTCGCGTAGAATGCATCTTTTCACTTCCTATCACAACTTATACCAGACAGTCACATCACAAATTGGTTCACCAATATGAAATTGAATATCGTTTTCACTTCCAGAAAAGTGGTAAATAATTGTGGCAGTGGGAAAAACATGTATATTAATGACAGAATAGAAAATACAAAATGTACTAGTAATTGTTTGTGTTTCACATGCAGTAATGGTATAGTGGTTTTCTTTGTAGAATACGCCATTTTAAAATTTGGAGACTATTACAGTGCATTTTTTGTAATTGAATTGTTTCTCCTGTATGGTTGTGGTCTTTTTCCGAGTACCCTGGTTTCCTTTACTAATAAAAAAAAGAGGCGTCAACATGGACCAAAATAATATTGTTATGATTTCTGATCATGTGCCACTAACATACAAATTCTTAGAGAAACTGACATAGGACCTGATACAAAGGAACTGATTTATTCTGTAATCATGTTACTTACCAAGATTTAATAAAAAAATATAAAAAAAAACAAACAAACAAACTTGTAATACCCATGCAATACCACAAATGTACCCTATAAACTTGTATCATTCCGACAAATTGATGACTATTTTACCCACGGATACCATCGTGGTGGTTGTTGTAATGGACTGGTGTCTGTCAATATAGTTCAGTTTGACATTTTAAACAGACACCACAAATATACACCCTACAATGCTTTATATAACCTTAATATCATACATTATCTCATTTGACGCCCACTGTGAGATTTAAGATTCCAAAAGGTCACAATGAAACAGTATTTATTCTATTCAGCCTCTGTGGTTTGGACACATATGTTGACCACCTTTTCATTTGACCGTGGTGGTAAATATCACAATTAGACATCAGTTCGACTAGCAGAAAGACCATATTGTATGATAATATAAATTGAGATTCAAATTTGTATAGCAAATACATTTACTATTACCCTCGCTTGATGTAATGGTATTGTTCAATTGGTTTTCATGGAAAAGACAACATGTATATATTAAAAACAGAAAAATAAAGTTATACACTACTTGAGAACTATCTGTAGAACGACATTAACGATTAACAACTTCTGACATCTATTGTTAACACTTGAAAGAAAGTTTGAAGAAATCATGGGCGTGATTAAAAGACGTAAATTGAAGGTCAGACAACACAATTGCCAAAAGAAAATAAGACAAACGAACATACGATAATCTACAAAACACTACACAGAAAACTAAAGATCGAGCAACACGAATCTCACTAAAAGCTGGAGGTGAACTCATGTGATAGGGCGAAATATGGAAACATTTATATATTGCTTTGAGTAAGGAACAAACAGCAGTTGATTCAAACCTACTATATTGTCGTCTTAACAACTAGATTTCTAGAAGTTACACAATAACAAAACCAAAACAACAAGAAGTCTGCATTGATTTATTTCAAATGAATAGACGACACACAATACCATTGCATGATATGTAAATGAGAACAAGTATTATTATAACGATATCCTGTCCTCAAAGCCTTATGAGTATGTCGACAGTTTACTTTACTTCCCGTCTATCAGCGTTCAAAAATGAACATCAAAGCCTATTTTATAATGCATAATGGGAATATATCATAATATATATTGATGAAATCCAGAATACTGACAATTCCACAAACATCGATGTTCCAGTTTACAATTTTGCAAATCAAACTGTATTGAATTTGATAAACCTGACATAACGCTATATCACGCGTCTGGTTATAAATCATCTTTCTATTGATGTATATATATATATATAGAGTATATTTCCATAATAGAATCTTATAATGACAAATATTAAAAGTAGAATGATTTAAGCATGTACTGGATATGAGTAAATGTTTCTAACATTTATTGATACCTCTTTGTATGCTGTAAGGTTGAAAAACTGAAAACGTTTGTTTAAGTGATCGCTACAAAAATTCTACACTCACCATGACGACCCGGTTGACCGTTACGACATATCCATTTCTCGAATAGCAATCTTTTACGTAGATTTGTTTTCTTACCTCTATCACTGACTATGATTTTACCGGATTTGACTATGGGTAACACGGCGGGTGTCTTATAAGAACAGGAATTGATTACCCCTCGCGAACATCTGGGTTCATTCCTGTTTTATTTTGGTATGGTCCATGTTACTCATCGTTTTACTTTTCTGTGTAGTGTTTTTCTTCATTCTTGTTTTCTCCATCGGTTTTCTCTAACGTTTATTCAACATATATGAAAACACAAAACCTAAAACGATAAAGCATAAACTAATTCAAACTAGTATCCTTAAAACTAGACGACTTACCATTTTACATGTAAACTACAAAATGATATACATGACTAAATCAAAGTTCTGTTGGTAGCCATTTCAAAGTTCCAGGATCATAAACAAACACAGTATTGGCATATAGCAGTTTCGTCTTGTAGTTTCAATGAAACCATGTTTAACAATTTACTCTGGAAGCGGCCATCTTGGCTCAACACAAAAATACACGTTTGTAATTGCCTTCCGATTATTCATTGTGGACTACATCAGTTGTGCAGTGTCCGAGGTGACTATAACATGATAAAGATGAAAAAGTAGACATCCAATTTAGTGTGCACGAAGCATTCCGAGTAAAAGGTATATTCTGATATTACCAAATTTAAGATTTATTGAGAACCACATCAAATTTGCTTTCTGTGAATTCAGGACGATTTTAGAACATTTTCCATGATAAAGTAAATATTGAATAATTTCCAGCAATGGCAGCTACTAGGAATTTCTTATTGTCACAAGAAAACTTTTCAGGGCCATCCGTAGATCATTCTTTTTTTGCATTATATATTTTTCGCTATTAAAATGGGCCTGTCGATCTATTGCACTCCCAATGAACTATTGCACTGTGAAAAACTTGTGTCTAATCCGTTTGTTTGTTTTTTTTAACAATAAAATAAGTTTAAATCAAACTGTGCAATATTCTGCACGTGGCGTCTATAGCACCGACCCGAGTTGACCTTTGAACACGATTTCTGATTGGCTTTCAGTTTTGCAAATTGGTCAATCAAATAATTCGTTGTTTAATCGACTCGGAAGTGGTCGTCTGTGGCATAAACAACAATGGCTGCACATGAAGCGGACAGGTTTCCGTTCATAAATGATACCGAAAAGTGTCAGGATGCTATATTTATTGAAGGCCAAGTAGATGCATCCAGTATAAATATAAATAATTAGGACTTGGTTTTGTTTTGCTGACATAAAGAAAAAACACTTTCTTGGTAAGGTATTAGGTAATAAATCTGTTATTTAATGGTTTCAGGTGCAATAGACTGGAACATTTGCCCTTTGGTCCTGGGAATGACCAAAGGTTCTATTGCACTCGGTTGATGGCCTCGTGCAATAGAACCTTTGGTCCTTCCCAGGACCTTAGAGCAAATATTCCAGTCTATTGCACCCGCAATCATTAAATAACTGAATATTCTAAAACGACGTTTTTCTGTCTATATGAAAAATGACGTGATAAAATTATCGATATATTTGGCACATGTGGATTGTCGGACAAATTATATAGATATCATCTCTAAGTTCGTACAAACATTAACATGTTGGCTTAGTTTCCTCATTCGGAAAGAACGCTGGCGACAATAACACCCGATTACCGATCTACTTAACCATGTTTTAGCATTTCACTTGTTTAACTTGCTAGAATCAAAATGCCATCAAATTGGAAAATGTCAGTAACTTAATGGCATCTCTACGACTGCACAAATGAAGGTTAGTGGATTTGTTTAGCTGCATTTTAATGCGCACGTCTTCACATTCATGCACTCCAATTTAATATAAAAGTTAAAACTATCTTGAATTTGACATGGGGTGGAAGATAGAAGAGCCAACTACATACGTCACATAAATTGTGTGACCTTGCCCGCACCGGAAACATAAATTACTGTCTATTCTCAAAGGGGCGATGGACAATTTAGCGTCGCGGAAGAAAATTGGTGTGGACATTTTAGCGCCGACATCATAGGACAATTTAGCGCCGTTTACCTGTACGACTAGCTATGTCCGAATGACTTAACCTGCATATAAGTATATAGTGAATAGCTTTTACCTTATACGTACCCGTATTTTCTTATGTACATAGTGAATAGTCACTGGGGAATCTCTCTTCCCGGCAGTTTTATGGGCAAAAGCGCCATCACATGCGAAACGCACAAATATTGGACCAGCATCTTTTTCACACCCACTTCAATCAGCAATTTTATTGCAGCCATCCGTCCATATATGTATTCATTGACAATGTGTTGAAATTGCAAAATGCGAGATACCACATCAAACTTAGAAACATTGATCAAAGTGCGCTTCATTCTCGATTTGAGAAGATACAGTTGTTGATAAAATATCAACCAAAGTTAATGGAGAAATTTGTATTGAAATATTTTGGCGCTAAATTGGGCTATGCCTTTTCCTATTTGCGCTAAAATGGGTTAAATATCCGGCGCTAAGTTTAACTATGATCCGCCGCTAAATTGTCTATTTTGTCGGCGATAAATTATCCTTCCAAAGCGCTAATTTGTTCATCGCCGTATCAAAGTATACTATCGTATTTGTACTATTAGAATCGAAATAATTCATGAAAGACAACATTTATAGAGAATTTTAACATGGGTAAATATTTGTAAATACTAAAATCACGCCAACCGATGTCAAAACTTTCAATAAATTATGGTTTCAATGAATTATTTCTAATAGGGTTTTATATTTAACTATGCCTGGCGGAAGGGGCAATGTTGGACTACCTGTAGATATAAAACACGGACTGTAGTTCTAGAGGTTCATACAAGAATTGCTCAGTTGTGTCTAAGGAGATATATTTGTTAAACCAGAGAAGAAATTGGTAGTATTGTGATATCATTACAACATAAAATATATCTCTTTTTAATATTATAACACAGTACATCTTAGTTTAAATAAAATGGTGATGAATCTCCAAAGATTAACGCAAATCTAAACGAAACTGTCAATAATGGCACAACTATATTAATGGCAAAACAAAGTAAAGAACAAAAGCTCAGACAACACAATTTATTTGGTGAAAACATCAACCGCTAATCTTACTCCAGGAAACAGGTCATGTGTGGTTCAATTTGCTGAGAAAACCGATGCATACAACAGACGCCAATGATGACAACTCCTTAAATTGACATTTGGTCCAGGAGAGCTTAAAAACCAGCAAAAATCTACATGTTTATTTCAAGTTTCATATTAATTGCTAATGTTTGAAGAACACAGTAACTGCGTTGGTTGTGTACTGGTTAATGTGCTAGCATCAAGTACATTAGATCATGTCCCCTTAAGGTAAACCAAAAACTATGATATTGGTATTCGCTGCTTCTCCTCTAAGCATGCAGCATTAAGGGGGGAAGAGCAAATACTGGTTGGCTCAGAATCAGGAAAATGTGTCCGTGTACTGTTGTTTCAGTGAGATACCACTATAAAATCAAACATAAGAGCATTGGTCTAGTACAAAATTGACACAATCATCATCGAATGCAACCTGTTTTCGCCATTATATAGCTGAATATAATAAGTATGAATTAAAGCAACAGACATGATTGAACAAGTAACAAAATGCTACAGTATCATAGAAGGTATATTAAGAATAAAGTAACAAAAATAGTCTTAAATATTTTATTCTGATCACCTCTCACACACACAGAGCACTGAGGTTGGTATAGACAAAGCAGCTACCTATATCAGAACCATTTAGTGGTTACATGTCCTTATATTTACACAATATTTGTACATAAATGTACATTGTACATCACAAAAGAGTATGTTGAAGAATGAAACAAGGTTTAATTCTATAACAACCATTTGCTAATAATTCTGAACTAATAAATCCTCCTAATCAATACATTTCTTTTCAAATTTCAAATACCTTTGTTTTAATTACACATAGGAATTTGTGTTTACACAGTAACCATCTTGAAACAAATTCAATTATGAAAAACTTTTAGTACATTGTTTACATGGTAACCATTTTGAAACAAATTTTCTGTGTAAAAACAATAATAATGAAAAACTTCTAGTACACAGAAGCTGCCAAATGATCCTATATTCCTACCTTAAAAATAACACAAGAATTGTTGGTTAGGGTTATGGTGTTTAATGCCACTTTCAACAATATTTCAGTTATATCGTGGCAGTCAGTTTTATTGTTGGAAGAAACCAGACTATCTGGAGAAAACCATCGACCTGCCACCGTCAATTGTGCACTGAATGACAATAGGTCAAGTGAGTGAACCGGAAGTAGCCTCTTTCTGGATTATTTTATCAAAAGTGTTCAATAGACAACTACTCTCTTATTAGCTTGGAGTAAAATATAGGACTCCCCTATATATGTGAAAGAAACCTTACTTGACTCCCCTATACATGTGAAAGAAATCTAACTTTTTAGGTTACTGAAGTAAGGTAATTTCTGGTGATTATTACCAGATTTGTTTGTGTTGAAATACTTAAAATTCTAATCAAATTGATGAGTTCAAAAACTAATGTCAACTACATTTAATTAATTATACACTCATTTTGTCATGTTCTAAAACTGTTTTCAAATTGTATTGTTGTGGGTTAAAATCACTCTATTTTCATTTCTGGTCATCTTAATACTAGTAATCCTTGCTTAAATCTCTAATAAATGTGCCTCCTATGAAACACATTGTACAAAGCTATCTATGTCTTTGTCATATTTTACAACTATTAATACCTAATTCTAGAAAATTTTCAAAAATATACATCTCATGGTTTACATAAAATAATAAAAGATTGTTAAAATCTGAGAGTATTAAACAAGTTTTAACTGTAAAACAACAGTATTTGATATACAGTTTAGAATATTCATGTTCTTTTTTTTAAATCAGTAATATTTTTTTTTAGTTAGTAAACGAGTATACAGTTAATTTTGTAGTCTATATACATAAAAAAAAGTGGTTGTTCATGATCTAAGGTACTATGATAATGATTACATCAACAAATGACATGATTTTCTTTATCTAACTATAAACTACTCTTTGTGGATGTAAAATAATATAATTACAACTTGTAGAGACCAGCTCTATAAACATCCAACATTATCCTCCTACAACACACAATACCAATGTATATAAGTACCCGTCACACGTCTTTATTGTAAACTGTCCATATACAGAACATCAGGGTAAACAACAGTGTTATCACTCTTCTGCAAAATTCTAACATATAATAACTGGGTATTTGTCTTGTATTAAAACAGTTCTAATTGGGTAAAGTGCAAGGTTGTATGGTACATTTACAAGAGGACAATGAAAGGACCAACCTTTCCAAGTATGGTGATTTTTCCCCGTAGATTTAAAGAGGAAAAATCCTAAAAAGCATTGGCAATGTGTATATTGTGTTGCTTTACATGATTAAATTTCTTTATGACAAATTTGGTTTAAATCTGTTGAGGAACTACTTAGCCAATAATCTAACAAGAGCATACTCACACTTTGTTAGATATCTTAAAGGGGCATAACTCTGAAAACTCTTGACAAATAAAATATGGCTTTTGAACTCAACTGAGACACTGTCGTCCCTCATTAGCGGGTATATCATTTTTGCTTGAATACGTCACGATAAAGATGCTAGAGCACTTACAAGATTTGATACTTGCACTGTTCACCCACAATAACCAACTCATAAATTGACTGTTACAACTTTACTAAAAATCTAGAATGTATTTTTAACATTCTTCTTCATGTAGAAACAGTAAGGAATCTTTCTACAGAAGTTCAAATACATCATTTGTACATGTAATAAATCTTTTGGATCTGTAGTTTCTGAGGAGAAGATTTTTTCTTTAATTTCAGCCAATCAGAATCAATTACAAATAATTGTCAATGGTGGCCATGTTGTTTTTGCCAGATCATTATGAAATAAGGAATTTCTGTGGAGGAATCACATATATTATTTGTACAAACTAACAAATAATTTGGACTTGCAGGTTCAATGGAGACGTTTTTAAACTTTCAGCCAATCAGAACAGACGTACATGTCTTTTGAATGATGTAATATCAGTCAAAATCAGGAATTTTTGGTAGAGGATATCACAAACATAATTCCTGAAAATGGTTTCAGGGCAGATGAATAAAATGTGCTATGTTTGATGAAGTCAGAGGGATGACAGACACAAAGTGATGGCAAGATGAGACAAAAAAAACAAAATACATGTTTACAAATCATAATCGTATACCAACAATATAATTTTCAGCAATTTCCTGCATGTAAAAAAAGATTTGCATACAAGGCTTGATATTACTACATTTGGTAATGGTGGATAATTAAGGGTGTAGATAAAGAGGGGATAACCGATTCAAAAACACGCTTACACATGATGGCAAAAGCTCAAACCCCCTCAAACAAAACAATTTTTTAATATCTTGGAAAATGCATGAAAGGACTTGGTAAAATAATGTTCCTATTACATAGAATAAATGGTTTTATACAAAAAAAATGTATTAACTAGGACATCATATTTCTGTCTATAACAAATAAGGACAAGAGTAGTCTAATGAAAGTATCATCAATGCAATATTAAAAATCATTAACTTCAAATACAGAAGGGAAAAAAATTGTCAGTTTTGATCTAGATCAGCTACCAACATTATTCTTTGGTCTTTTTAGCTTAAAAACAGTATTATCTGTAATGAACTCACTGATTTGATTTAATATTTCAACAATGGTAAATTTTGGTAATATGATAAAGATAACTAGAGGCTCACATGAGTCCCTGTAATGGTCTTGTGTAAAAACTTTATCCTCTATTGACAGCCATCTTGGAGATTACTTTTCTTAATGCCAGCAGAAACACAAAGTTAGACCATTTAATGAACATTCCTATAATATAATAATCCAAGCTGCCCAGCTATTTCTAAGAATATATATGTTTTAGCCTATCAAAACGTAAAACGTATTATTGGCCATGGCAGATATATTGAACTTAAATTTGGATCAACATTCCTGACAAATTTGGTTCAAATTGGCCAAATGATCTTGAATAAGAAAATCAAGATGTGAACAGATTACAGACGATGATAAATGTCAAGTGATGACAATGATTCACATGACACTTAGAGGGGTGAGTTAAAAAGTAATCAAAACTAACATTACATGTATACATAATGTACTATTGTGTAAAAATTTCCCTACAATGGAGTTTTAGTAAATCAATGAATTGTATACATATGTAGTATATAACCTAAATCAATGAATTGTATACATGTGTAGTAGATAACCTATCATATCTACCAATATAATGAACTAGTAATGTCTCTCAATCATACTATTGGTTATTTTCATTTTTACACATCTGAAATTCAAAATTTACAAATGTATTTTTAAAAGATGGCTACAATTGTACAGAGGTATTAGATTTCATTGAAAAAAGAAAACTTACAAAATATTTTTTTAACTACATGTATGATATTTAATATTTATCTGTAAGTTTGATTGAACGGTCAAGGACATATGAAAATGACATTATGCACCATAATAATCAACAAAAAATACATTTCTAATTTGTGCTTAAGAATGCAACCCTGGTTTTATCTAAATTTTAAGATATATTGTGGAAATCTTATATTGTAAAGAAAATCAACAATGTTTGAAGTTAATCATATTGAGATGTAATTCACTTTCCTTCTTGGTATTACGGTACATACTAAATTGCGATATACGTGGGAAAGCTATAAATAGACTTCATAGCAAACATAAATGGATCAAATACAATCAAACGTAACTAAGAACCAGATTCATTGAAAGCCTTTATATAACATGCAAAACGGCAGTAAACTAAAATACCGTACTATCAACATAAAAAAAAATTATGTACATTCTAGATAAAATGTGTAAAAATAAAACAAAAACAAAAGTCTACTTGTCTGTTAAAAAAAAATAATGATGAATAAAAAAAAATAAATAAAATGGGTCTTTATACAAACAAAGGGAGGTAAATATTCTTCCAGATTATTATGTACAATAAAAGTAGTTTTAAATTTAACATATAGTATACTATAGCTATAATCTCTCCCATTTCCGTATGATATTTGTACGATTTCTTATTTTTTCATAATTATTGGTTACACAACCCTCGTCAACTTTTAAAAAAAAGTTCTTATATCCTTGATTAATAAGATTGCCAGCAGATGAAAAATGAAGGCATCGCTTTTTATACTTTCAAAATATATAATGACAATACACATGTTGAGATCTAGTGTCTTTACTACAAAATACATTTTTATACATGTTATCATGCTTATTTTACATGTTCAAGGATTTAAATATTTTGAGAAATAAATCTCAACATCAAATTATATACTTATTTCACAAATACTTTCTTTTCATTTAAGGAATTAAAATTTTTTTCAAAAACTTGTTTTTCCTCATGTAACATGCCATTTGAACGAGTGGGGATTGTCAAAGCAGCAACCAGGAAAACTACGTGGAAAATAAAACGAGGGGTAAATTACAGTAGTTAAAATGGCATTCATTTTATATACTGTCACACTGTTTCCACAAGTGAAATTAAAAGTAACGATTTTTCTACAGTAGTGTGAAAAGGATAATGAGTTCCGCTGTCTAAATACGTTAAATGAATCGTATTTATTGATTATTTTCAGATTCTACAAGAAAAGTGTTAAAATGTAACATCTTTAAACTATAAAATGTGATTCCTTTAAAGTCAAAAACAAAATTAAAATATGTATTTCAACAAAGGCTTGCAAATTTCTGAATGTCCTCATCCCAGGAACAATCCCTGCCGAGTTTGGATTCCATTTGATTGAGCATTTTTGAAGCAGATTTAAATGTGAAAAAGTTAACGAAGACAAACAGACAAGTGATAAAAATTGCTTCTTTGTCCAGGTGAGCTTGATAAAGGAAAATAATGTCAAACCAAAATTACAATATAAAAAAAAAGCTGTATTAACATTTATATACAATGTATAAATGTATTGAAAAAAACTAAAAAAAATATAAATTTTTAGTGAATTTTCTAAGGTAAAAAATACAAGTTTTTCAATTTGATCAAAAAAAAACTTTATAGATATTTTCTGAGAAAATACATTCCAAGGTTGGGTATAAACACAATAAAAAAATTTAAAAATTGCAGCCTTCATTCAGATTTAAGAAGTACAACTCCAAAATGATCAAAATCTAAGGAATGCAAAAATATATTTTCTGTGAAGATTTTTTAGCAATACATGTACTCGAATTATAGATGTATGTAGCAATTGCCTCAAATGAATTAATCTCATGTTAAAGGACACGCACATGATGATTAAAAATGGAACAATTTTTTACTGCTTTTTATCACACTTATTCATTTTCATGGCAACAGTTTATATATAGGCCGTCCATATTTAACTGTAAATGGTAGTCGATTCCACATCTATTTTATGCTATACTATAATCAATAACGGACAGATGTACTACATAAAAATAAAACCATGTTATTACATGTAGTATCTATATAAATATATATTATTAGTTTTGCTGGATAACATCTTTTTATTACTGATATTGGAGAATGCTTCTTAAAGCTCTTTCCAGAAAGTAGACATTTTGTAATTAGAGTTTGAAGGCTAACAGTTCATCCTAAGTTCAGAAATAAAAGTATTAGTCTATATATGTACTGAAAAGGAATTTACTAAAGCCTAAAAAGAATTGACGCTTGTTTTGACATTATTTTCTCAATATAAGAAAGCTTAAATAGGTAATTTTAAAACAACATTCCTATAAGAAAGCTTGAAAAGGTCATAATTACCTCAATTTTAAAATGATCTTCCGTCATAATGTGCCTCATTTAAAAAAAAAACCTTCCAATAAGAAAGTTATAATTACCTCATTTTAAAATGACCTTCCTATAAGAAAGCTTAAAAAAGGTCATAATTACCTCATTTTAAAATGACCTTCCTATAAGAAAGCTTAAAAAAGGTCTTAACTACCTCATTTTAAAATGACCTTACCAAGTAACAATTGATCATTTAAAAAAAAAAACATCTACTAATACTTAGAGGCTTGCAAAGGTATGAATATTCAGATTATTTTAAATAATTGTAGTGCAAGGTTCAACAGAGTACAGCAGTGACTATTTCAAGCTTCCACAACTTATAAAAATAAAATGTTACGACAGAATCATCCAATGATCTTGGCCTTTGTGATCATTTATTCAGCACAGGAAAAATAATACTTTAATACATGCAAATGACATGGTTTCAAATGACTCAACAGTTTCTGAGTAGAAGATAAAATATTAAACAGGAAAGAAAATGACAGCTAAAATTAGGATATTGAAATTTGACAAACTATTGAAGTGATAATGTGTCTGTTATATATTGATGTCTTACTTATAGTGTTAATTTGACAGTCGTTTATATTTGAAACCAGAATACAATCAATTTTAATATCATATAGTTGTCTAAAAATATTATTTGCTGTCATTTTAATGATAACATGTCCATTTATTGAGTGTGCTAGTCCCACAAATTACAAAGAAATTCTTATTTAATACAATATTAGTTTTTACAGAGAAAATTAAATTTACTACATAGATGTTCCTTGAAATACTGATGATTTCCAAGTGTAAGGAAAACTGGTATTTCACCCAGTGAAAGAAATTTATTTATTTCACTGTGTGACATCCAATCACTTGTGTCGAGACAATCGAAAATATCACTCAGAGTTGGAAATGAAAATCAAATTTGTTTATGAAATGCTATATTAGTGTGAACAAAAGTGTGAAATATAAGTAATAAACAGCATAGCAGCATAGCCTACTTTTGCATTCCAAATATGTTTTAAAAAAATCACATTTATCTGGAAAAACATTGGTAATTCACTCAAGCACTAACAAGCAGCATTTGTGAATTTCTGAGTTTTCCAATTACTCATGATTTATATTTGATATTTAGAATAACATTTCAAAATGCACAATTAGTAAATAAATGTCTGATACAAAAATAAACATTGATGTCATTTAACTCACTTTTCTATCAACTAATGAGGAAGATTGCATCTCTTTTAAATATTTTGTTAATTAATGTACCCCTCTAATTGCAATATACAGTGTTATAAACACCTTAAAACTTCACTTTTATACTAATGTTGTCAATATAATGAGGACAAATCATTAAGGTTAATAATATAGGTGATAAAATATATGACTGTACTACTTAAATTATTGTCACAGGATTAATATTTCAAATAAAAATATCTTCTGAGATAAATTGTACATTCTGGGTTGTCAAATTAGATTGGAAATCCAATTACATGTTACATGAGATGTTACAAAATTTACAAAGATCAAAGGAAAAATAGAAAACATCAAAGGAACGAACTTTGCAGACACCTTGTGTAAAAATGTGTGATTATCAAGCAGATTGCATGGGACTTGACAAACCAGTACACTCAAAGATTGACACCATATACAGACAAATATTAGATTAAATTTCTAGATTATACACTTCGAAGTCATCATGCTTTCATTAACTCAGTACATTTTCACTGCCAAATTTTCAAATCTGTGGTATTGTTAAATCTTCTTTTTTTTAACTACAGTTAAAAGTAAAGTGAAACAATATGTTAGCACATGTACATTATTTACACTTACAAAACTTTTGCCCAAAAAAATGTAGAAGAGATGCATGAAGTACCATAAATGGCCTTGCAGAAATGACCTTGCCGAAATACCATATATGGACTTGCCAAAGTTCCATAAATGGCCTTGCCAACAGGAAAGTAATTTATTGTAGAACTTAACAAAGCTAACACTTAGGTTTCCTAAAGACATAAATTGAAGTATAAATTGGTCATTGAAATGTTAATTTGTATTCTTGGAGTATATGGTGATTAAAACCAAATACAATTATAAATATATTGACAAATCTTAATTAAACAATATAGAGCACAACCATGTTACAATTGTTCTTTACTGCTTGTAAAATAAAATACACAAAAGGAAGAAACAAAATTAGTACAAGTTTGTGGTCTTTGTCTCCAAGACGATTTATAAAGTAGGCCGAAAACATTTACTGATAATTTGATGAAAAATACCAACTGTATGTGTAAGCTTATATTTATCATGTCAGCATAACTGAAAACATATGTTTATAAATTAATTAATCGAAGTAAAATATTACAAAATTTGGATAAAAGTAGCTCTTTACCAAAATTATATATTCAGGTCCGTTTTATTTTGTTTTTTCTTCACAGAAATTATCTGTTTACGCAAGTATAAAAATTCTAACATTTAAAAAAATTTGAAATGTTTTCAATTATATATCAGCCCCCAAAGTATTATAAAACAAATCTAAAACATATCAAATTGAAAAATTATGTCTGCACAAAATGTAATCCAAGAAACTGATCGTGACAACGAG
The DNA here is from genome assembly GCA_002080005.1 of Gigantidas platifrons. Classification (NCBI taxonomy): domain Eukaryota; kingdom Metazoa; phylum Mollusca; class Bivalvia; order Mytilida; family Modiolidae; genus Gigantidas; species Gigantidas platifrons. The sequence goes on along the minus strand of MJUT01054383.1, from coordinate 206,416 downwards.
CATCAAACGACAGAACAGCATTTGGTTTCTGGTTTAACAGTAGGTACCTGTTCAGAGTGGTTTACATGACATAAACCATTACGGTTTATATCTACTTTCATGTTATTTAATTTTCTACTTTTATTTTTAGGAGAGCACACCATGGATGAAGCTAGAGTATTAGAGCGAGACATGTTCTCTTTGTCGGCTAATCTGAAGAAGTCTTTCTGATGAGGAGACTCTGTTAATGAGTGAAACAGGTTAGAATCGCTAATGAACGGACTTTGACCACTCTGTCGAGAGCTATAGTCACTGTAATTATCCTCAATATCGCTTTCATTTTTCTCAACAATGTATTTCAAACTATTTTTGCTACCCACACTCAAATTAGATATTGCTGATGATATACTCAGTTCACTTGCTCGTCCATTTATAAATCTTCCATTTAAATCATTATTCACAAAATTATGTTGTTGTCTCCCCTTTCCACTACCCTTACTGTCCTTTGATCCACCACCTTTCCCTTTTCCACCTTCATCTTTACGATCTTTGTCCCTTCTGTCTTTTGGTGGACGTCCACTTCCACCTTCAAATCCACTTCCTCCACCAAGATTACCTCCCCCTGGTCCAGATGGTCCACCATCTGTATCACTGGAATGATCGCTACTGTCCCTACGACGATGCATGAATTTGTGTTTCAGTTTGTCTTTCCGTGATCGGCCTTCAGTGTCGTCAGTATCACTAGCATCAGAACTACTACAGCTATGACCTCTTGACCCTGTACCTTTTCTTCTTCTGTGTTCATACTTTCTAATCATTTCTGGTGATGCACAACGAGATCTATTTTTAGTCAGTCTAGGAGAATGTATTTTAGTAGGAACAAAGTCGTCTTCCTCGTCTGATTCGTTCTCTTCACATATTTGCTTGAGTAACTGAGGTGAACTGGCCACAGATATAAGTGGTCTCTTCAAGTTCAAATTGTCATGAGTAAGCGTTGCTATCAGATCAGGTTGAGAAGCAACATCATCAATTAAATCTTCGGCAGATCTAGCGTGACGAATATCTATTTCTTCTACTTCCATGTCTTCATCTTCATAGTCTTCCGATTCTTCCTGAATCAGGCTGTATTTACGTGGCATCAATCTTTCCCTGTCAGGGCTGAGAGATGTTGACTGACAGGGGGACGGGTGTGTACCAGGGGGAGACACTAGGGACTGCACAATACTGATTTTTTGTTTTCTATGTTCTTCTTTCTGTTCATTATCTTTAGTCTGAATACTGAAAAACACAAAAAGAAAAATTATTTAATGATTTTTTTTAAAACATTGTAAATGTAATATTTTCTCCACAACAATAAACAAAATATTCATCTACTGCATTCATGAAACTGAAATATATCATATATGTATTCATGTATATGTTTATATCTCTTACAAAATATACAACGACATTAGGCATACATTTGTATATAATCTCTACAAAAGATGAAAAGATACACCAAGACTGTTATGTTCAATATAAAATAAAACTGTTTTTTCAGCAAAATCAATGTCTGACATAAATTATTAATATTTCAATTTTACGGAAATGTCATGTAGCACTAAATATCTTGTCATTTGTACTCTTAATTGTGATAATAAAATATCAGATTTATTGTGTCATATTGTATTCACTGTCTGATATTCACTCCTACAACTTCCTATAAATATCTATACATTGTCAGCATAATAATGATTCAACACAAATTTTAAAAACACTGAAAGCAAACAAGGACTTGATTTTCAGTTCTGTATCATCATTACGAATATATATTGTATTGTGTTTAGATGTAGCACAAATATCAGACCAATTAGTCAAGTATGATAGTCATTCAAGTTCTAACACTTGATTGATTGATTGGTGTTTAATGCCAACTTTAGCAATATTTCAGCTACAGATCTGTATAGTGTGGCATTCTAACACTTGAATATAGCGATGGCATTCAATATGTCAGCTACAGATCTGTATAGTGTGGCATTCTAACACTTGAATATAGCGATGGCATTCAATATGTCAGCTACAATGTATTTACATTAGCAGCTACAAAATATAAATGTACATCATCCAAATGATATCTCTGTATTTTGCCGATTCCATTATCTATTTTAATCTCATTAAAATCAGCTGCTATATAATAATACGCTACCCTGTCCTTAACATTTGACAGAACCCAATTACAGGTCATGTCCAGATGAACTTGTGATAGGCCAATGAAAATGCTGGTGGTCAAATTCAACTGCACCTTTCATGACTTTATATGATTGGATTACAAACATAAAGCTATCTGACTGGTTTTTTTTGTTTTTTTTTATAATGTATTCATATACAAAAGTTCATGTGGATATGACCTTTAATCCAGTTCTATCAGATATAAGGGGGAGGGTAGTTAAACAGCTAATGTTAATCAAGACTGTATATACTTTATCTAATCATTCATTCAAGTTCCAAACAGCAATTATTCTATATGTCAACAATCTAACATTGTCAGATACAAATTGCAGTCTAACCTGCTTTAGTGACCACCTCTATGAAGCAACAAGTTGTATTGTGCGACATTAATTTCTATTTTCCCTCACAGTGCAGAGACCACCTGTCTTACATGGGCCTTATATTAGTTCAATGTTTCCTTGGAACGCACGGTCACATAAGACAGCTCTTTGACTGTATGTACATTATCAAAACTTCACACACAAAAAATAACAGAAATTCTAACATGACGTCCTTCATTGGCTATATAAATAACAATATATTTTAATTCGCTCATGCGTATTGACGAACAAATTACAAACACAATTCCCTAGGGAATTTATGTATTCATACAGCACTGTGGTGCATAACAAACATAAAAATGTCCGTATTGTTTTTACCTATATTTTTCCGGAATAAATACTTAAGACAACCATCAATGGACTTTGACTTTTGAAATTTAACATCTTCCGAAGGTCGTTTACAAGGAACACTGATGATATTGAAAGACATGGTTACTGATTTGTTTTTAAGATTTTGTGAACATTTTACTTGTTAAATTCAAAATGCCATTAAATTGGAAAATATCAGTAACTTCATAGCATCACAGTCTATTTATACATAAAAGAAAAACAACTGTAAACTGTAAAACATGAAGGTTAGTGAATTTTGTTATGAAATGCATTTCCATTACCGACTTCCACTTAAAAAAATAAGTTAGATTTTTCCTACTAGAATCGAAATAATTCATGGAAGCCAGAGTTTGTATCACGTTTTAACATGGGTAACATTATTTTCGTTGCATTTTATCCCTCGCCAACGCTCGGGATAAAATTTGTGCGAAAATAATGTTACCCATGTTAAAACTGTATACAAACTCTGGCTTCCATGAATTATTTCTTAAATCATTTCTAACTAAAAAGATAAGCCAGTTCCTATTTTAGGGGTGGACTACCCCCCATATGAGACCAAAAAAAAATTCATGCAACTTTTCCTGGAAAAAATCTATTCATAGCTCTTCATCACTGTTCAGACTTTATTCTCATCAATAACATCGATATACATTTGTGTCTTGGCAGTACTTTAATTCCATTACATAATAAAATACAATGTATTTTATAAATACATTATAAATGCTACTACAACTACCCTCGGGTATAATTTAAATCATATCAGACTCCACAAGCCTTGTTAAATACAATTTAAATCTTACCCTCGGGTGTCACAGATTTTATGATCTTGCATCTCTCCCGGTGTTACACCCTATGTTTCTCTTGAAAAATCTTTATTACTATATTCTGTTCTGTCTCCTTCCCACAACTTGTTTCTTTCATTCAGTAGTAATAGAAGCTCTTAAGGGCTGAAATCAGTTCCTTTTTACCACATACTTTAAAAAAAAATATGGTGGGGAAAAAATACTTTAAAAAAAGGGGGGTGAACCTTTATCTTAATGTAATTAAAGCATTAGGCTGTTGATGGAAAGGCATCATTTGATATTAACAAAAATTTGTTCAGCACACAAATAATATATCACTGTAATTAAACTTCAAATATAAAAGATTTAAAGCTAAACTAGTGCCAAAGAAGAGTATTAATTAAAGATAAAACAGGTCTTAAAAAAAAAGAATTGTAACATTAAAAATTATTCTTTATTATTGTGTGAAAAGCTCATACTGACTCATATTATTATAAATGGCCTGATGACTTGCGTCACAGCCATCATATCTTCAATATAATTAAACCATTCATTGATTCAGTCTTCCGTTTATCAGGAAGTTAAATGCAACATTTTATACAAACGTAGAAACAAACCTCTTCAACGTGATTACAATAAATTGAAGGCTTGTCGATACAACTGATGGTCTGAATTGAAGCAGTATCTCTCCACTATTCTAAATTACATGTTACAAATGTGTTGATACTCAAGAGAAACAACATTAGTTAAATTGTCAATATTGTATAGGGTTATTTAATCTGACATTTTCAAGCTTGATATGTAGTGTGACAATTAAACGTTTTATAAATATTTTCAAATATTAAAAAGTTGAACTTTAACATTGGGATGCTGTATGAAAGTGACCTGTTAAAACTGTTTGATTAGATGAAAGGTTTCTAAAACTCTCCCACCAAGGAAAAAAGCAAAGGTTTAAAACAGAGATGGTGAACAGGCTATCCAACAACAACAGCTCAATCCCTGCTCTAGATCTGGTTCACCTTAAGCAGTGATGGTAAAAATCTAACCAATCATAACAGCTCAAACCACTCTTCTGGCCCACCTTTAACAGTGATTATCAAGAATATAACTAACCACAACAATACAGATCCCCCCCTTAAATTATAAACTCAGAGGAAAGACAGTGACAGAAGCTAAACATCAAAGGACAATATGTACAATGTATTATAATTGGCATTTTTGATTTGTTCCATTAAAATAAGCATAGGGCATGATATATTATGGTGTAATTTAAATAAAAGCATTGTTATATATCATTTACCATAAATGGAGAAGATAGAAATGTGGGAAGATTTTTAACCAATTACCTTAAAGAAAACATTCTTGCCATACACCCAGGCTACTGGTATCTACCATGAATTCTTATCCAATCAGAGCATATAAAAATGTGGGAATAATTTACCATTCGTCTTAAAGAAACCATTTATAGACTATATGTTTTGAAATCTTCTCCAATCAGAGAACATAGAAATAAGAAAAACTTTAACATTCATCATCAAAGAAACCATTTACTGCTATATGCCATGTCCAGACCATCTGTAATGAACGGTCTTAAAGCAAGGAAGAGCTCTGTATATAGTCAACTGATTTTAAGACTTAAAAGTTTGTACAGGGTTCCACAATCAGCACTATCATTTTGTTTAAATTTGTATGTATGTAGGATATTTTGATAACAAAGAAATTTCTGACCAAGATTAAATAAATTGCATAAAGAAAACATTAATGAAGTCCACTAAAACAATTTATGGTTCTATTATGAAATGTCTCCTACTGACATGTAATACAATAAAGTTGAGAAAGGGCATTGACTGGGATGAGAATGGTAAATCCTACAAAAAAATTACGAAAAATAAAATTGTAGCTCTATATCATTAGCTTATGAGAAGGAATATAGTAAGAACCTCCATGATGATCCCATCCAAAATCTCCTTTAGAACCCCCCTGATAAGGCTAGCCATTTAATACTGTACCGATGACCTTAACACCACAAAACAAAATTTTCAAATGTACTTACGGAACAGACAAGCAATCAAAGAAAGATAACTCTTATACTCCACTGTGACCAACATTAACAGCTATATTTGGACAGATGACTTACTTTAGGTCAATAGACATATTAAATTCATAAGAGTGACTATGCAAGGACTTTTTCTTCCAAAATTAGTTTCTTTTTTGCTTGAATTTGTTTCAAGAAAACTCTGCTTATTTGCATAATCAACAATGGCTGCCAATTTAATAAGTGGATAGTGTAAGTCTAACTACCATACGATCCCTGCCACAACAGCCTTTGACAGTTACTTTCTTGCATTGACTTTCACATGTTTTTTTAAATAATATTGACTCATTCTCAGGTTACTATCTGATTTGAAGTACTTTGATTTTAATGCTCTATTGTACTGTGTCATGTAATACCCACAAAGGTTACAGAAATTCAGAATTTTCATGTACAAAGTAAGCTGATCAACCATAATTTTCTGGAAGTTTAGCTAGCAAATACATACTAAAATGTCAACGTTTGTCCATGTAGTCCATATTGTGTGAGTAATTCGATAAACTGTATTGACAGAAGTTTACAGTGATAATCAAGGAATAATAATATATAATCTATAATAGATTACATAGCTGAACACAATAGTACAATTTGCACCACAATTAAAGACTTTCGCCATATATTTCTGCCTTCCCTTAGAACCAATCAAAATGTCCCCTCTACTTCCTACACAGTTTAATTCGACACAAAACAGTTTTTGCTTTTTGACATAAATCTAATTGCATTGTTAACCTTTAAGAAACTCAATTTACTGCAAATGATCCAGTAATCCCTTAGAGCTTCATAAGGTTAAGTGTTAATTTAAGAAAGTAGTATCCTTCCCTTGACATAATAACTAAACACATAATTCGATTTATTCATTCTTTATCACAATTTTCTAGTTGATTACAAATTACCAAGGCCAAACTAAAACAAACTTGTACTAGTTTGTAGACGAGAATCTAGAAAACATCATAACTGGTAACAGCTTATACAGATTACAGTGCAAATCAACCAATAGCAAAAACAACTATTGACTTAGTTGCACTGAGGACAGTTTTTTAATACAATTGTTAACTGATCGATGGATTCTAGCTAGTGATGGTGAAACCTCACACAGACATTGGTCAAGCAAGTTGTTGTAACGGTCAAGTAAGTCAGATCCTTCCATTTACACATTCTTTGGCAGTAATGATCAATGAACCCTTTCACACCTGCATGTACATGGATGAAGAACTTCTTCACACCTACATGTACATGGATGAAGAACTTCTTCACACCTACATGTACATGGATGAAGAACTTCTTCACACCTACATGTACATGTATGATGAACTTCTTCACACCTACATGTACATGTATGATGAACTTCTTCACACCTACATGTACATGGATGAAGAACTTCTTCACACCTCCATGTACATGTATGATGAACTTCTTCACACCTACATGTACATGGATGAAGAACTTCTTCACACCTGCATGTACATGGATGAAGAACTTCTTCACACCTACATGTACATGGATGTAGGAACTGGTAGAGGCTAAATCAGACATATTATAGTAAGCTTAAAACAATTTTTATATGGCTTGGTATTGTTTGCCAGAATTACAACTGCAACACAATCTGTCATGCTGAGCTCCAGACATATATTCAATTTATATTCATTTGTATGCAAATGCAGGCATTAATTGTATTGTATTGAAGCAAAATTAAATATTCTCTTGACTTGAATGCTTCCTTTATAAATATATTGCTTACAGATGGGAGAATTCATTTATATGCACGAGTTAGAACACTACAACTTCATAAGAATTTTATACACAAGTAACAAATTCAGACAATTTAAGTTACAAGCAACGAGCAGCGTCATAGCGACTAATTTAGGACTGAATAGAATCTATTGTATCAGCCGTCTACAACACAATTGTCTTGGTAAATTGAGTTCTAACCGTGTTTGTACATTCGAAAGACAATTAATTGTTTAACATTTTATTGTCTCACATGGAGATATGGCTCATCCCGTCTTCATGAAACTTGACGTGTAATTACATTTGTATTTTGCAGCAATTTTTCAGGTAAATGTACCTGTAATTGCTTTTTATTTTAATCTGATCAATATCTTTTTATTGTCAATAAAATAACCTTTCAGTAACATGGCTAGAGCTTCAGCCGAGATTTGTTCAAACAATTACATATGTATATATTACAAGGGTGCCTAATTGAAATTTAAGTGATGATCATTGATGAATAACTGAAAAGCTTGAAAGAATTTTGTAAAATGTTTTAATTTACTAAGGCCAAAGAAAACAATATCTGTGTTTCAGCTAAAATTCTTGAAAAACTTAGGATAGGTAGACACAGGGCCCTCTTAACAGCATTACAGTCCCCCTGGCAAAGCAATGCACTAAGGCCATACCTACACAATTCTTACCACTCACAGGAATAAAACTGTAATATCAATCAAATTAAACATATATTTATTATATTGGTACTTCCAACAAAATGTGTGGATAAACATTAAAAAAAACATGGCGTACACAACATACATAGATTAGCAGGGGGTCCCTATGCTGGCCCATGCGTTAAGACGGCGCTGGGTAGACAGGTAGGCAAAACATATTAGTTTATATTTACCTAGGTAATAAATACAAGGCAAGAATATAACATTAAAAACAAAATTGTCCAAAAATGGCAATATGCTAGCAATATGCTTGTCAGGGTTAGTGGAAACATGTAAATGTAATTTCTTTTTTTTTGCCTTATTCTTTTATTGGTAAAAGGTAAGAGGCCTGTTCAGTAATTGACAAATCATTGGCCAATGTAGATAAATAACATGGTAAAACCTAAATTTATCAAATAAGAATAAAAGTTCCTCCATCTGTCAGTCTCATTCAGCTACATGTTTGTACCATTTTTATAAATCAACAAAAAGGCTACCATGGCCACGACCCTATGAATTTGCAAGTATGTACTCTATACAATTTTATGTGAAAATGTTTTTCTGATAGTGCCTTGCAGGTCTCCTCGGTAAATAAAACTGACCTCCAGGATATAAATTAAAATAATACTGTCGAAAGTGGCATTAAAAACCCATAACCCGAAAAGCATATCACAAAGGTAGACTAAATGATAACAAAATCTACATAAAAATATTAGCAATTCAAGGTTATTTTTTATACCCCCCACTCCCTCTCCCTCCCTAAAATTCTTTTTGGACGAAATATTCTGTGACAAAGCCAAGAGCAATAAATCTTTCAAAAATATTAAACAGCCTAAAATGTTTTGAGAAATTCTCAGATAAATGTAGAAGGTGTTTCAGAGTACCTACACATTTATGATGGAGAACAGGAAAACAGGAAGAAAACAATATATCTCCCTCTGCAGGAGAGAGCCATAAAAAAAACAAATCAATAGCAAGCAACTCAAGATCATCTGTAAAGCAAGTTCAATATCTCTACTTCAATACTAAAGTATATATTTAGACTAAACAAATATGATATTTTGGTTCTCAAAGTTCAAACTCCAATGATTATTATCATGTTGTGGTTACTAAATTTGCCTACCACTGCTGCTTAGTCAGGTTAAATTCTTGGATTATTTATCAGAAGACTGTTTTATGTTCTTAATCAAAATATAATACCACAGTAAGTATAACCCTAATTACAATGCATCATATACGAGTATATTGAATTTTTTTTTCAACCCATTTTATTTACCATTTTGTGTTATCAATTTAGCCCATCCAGAAGTCCTCATTTTTTTTAATACAATGCCCCTGCTCCCCTACATACGATCACATTATACAGTCAAAGTCAATGCCCCCTTCCACAACTGATCACATTTTAACAGTCAAATTCAAAATCTACATGCACAGATTTGTATTTCAATATCAGTTAAATCTACTTTTTCAAAAACCATCGAAATGTCAGATGTCATGTTAGCTGATTTAAAAAAAAATTATGTCATAACATTACATAATATCAGCTAACATGAGAACTATAATGTTAGCCAAAAGCAAGCAGACTAGCTGAGAAACTTAACTCCTAGACTTAACCATAGACTGTTAAAAAAAAAAGAAAAAAAAAGACACTTAAGAGCTATGCTTCCATAGCTTCTACCAAACAGACCAACTAAACTCTACATTGTCACATCTCGTTTTCACCTTATCCAAGTTATATACAAATGATACAGATTCTGATTACCCCTTTGGTATCTTCAAACTCTTCTTCCTATCAACTATCTAGTATTAAATCATTGTTCTCCAGAGATCTTTGCTACTCACCTAGAACAGTCCTGGACTCGCAAAAGTTTTCAAATTGCAGAGTTTTACAATGGTAGAACTCACTAAAATTTTCAGAAATGTCTTCTGGACTGGTCAAAATAAATTGCTGCAAGAATCCCTGGTCCTCGTGCTGTTCAGTAATAGACCAATTCTCTCTAATTATCACATTGTAGCACTGTAATTTCTACTGACCTAGTTTTACTATCATAACATGTGGTCATTATGATAAATATATATACTATGGTTCATTTGTTTTGCCAGAATGAATTTCTCAGCACAATATCACATCATCGAAGGCAGAGCCTGAGAATGAGACGTCAATTGTGATGAAAAGTCCTTTTTGAGCAAAGCATACAAACGATAGTTTGTTTATTGATGATTTGGTAAGATTACGTCATTATAACGCCACATTAGAAAACAGCGATATTATGTTAATAACACACTAGTTGCTTGAAAATAGATATTATCCTGTGTAGAGATCATCAAAAAAACCTTTTCCAATGTAAAAATATGTCCTGTGGTGACAACTATCTTGGATTTACCATGAGAAACTAATCATTTTATCACATGTACTACAGGTATACAGTGAAACACAAGAAAGACCTTGAAAAAAAACGGAATTCTGTTGAAACTGAACTTGAAATAAAGTCCTAATGTAGGAAATCTTTGTTAAATTAACCTATATAAACCATAAACACTTGTCTATTCCGAACACAATAGCTGTTGCCAAGTAGGTTTGGCTTAGACAGGTTTCACAGTATTTATCACATTTAAACAAGAGCTATGTAATAATGTCATCAAAATAACTGTAAAAATAACTTCCTGTACAAAATAAGTACAACCTATCCCTTTAATCCCTTGATTATTTAGATTGATTGATGTTAACTAGTTTTATACAAATCATAAGGACCCCTATGGCTTCCCATAGAATTTCATTTCAGAAGTTAATGCAGCCAAGCCTTTGTAAAAATTGATTATTGTATTTTTAAACATTATGCTTATTGACGAATATAATGAAACTATAAAATATAAAAACACCATCAGATGATGTGCATGGATTTTTAATAATATGAAGCTTTAAGTAAATCAGGAGATTGCATGAAAGATAACACAGGTATTAGGTACCAAAGATTGGAAATGTGAATTGTAAAAATAAATATTAGGTGTTCTAAGAAAAGTCTGGAGATACCAAAGGGGTTAGGGTTAGGCTAATGGTGTTTTACGCCACTTTCAACAATATTTCAGCTATATCGTGGTGGTCAGCTTTATTGGTGGAGGAAACTGGAAAAAGCCACCCACCAGCCACAAGTCACTGACAAACTTGATCACATAATGTTGTATCGAGTACACCTCGTCTGAGTGGGATTTACCGTTAGTGGTGATAGGCACTGATTGCATAGGTAGTTGTAAATCCAACTACCATATGACCATGACAGCCCCTACCAAAGGGGTAATCAGAAGCCATAAATCAGGTCAGGACAGACAATACAAAGGACACATAATGATCTACAAAACACTATACAGAAAACTAAATCTTGAGCAGCATGAATGCCACATGTATATAGATATAATAGGGATCCTTTCCAGCCCATGTATAAAATCTACTAATTTATTATCATACACCACAGGTCAAATCTTATCATGGCAAAATATGTCATAAAAATAGACTCATATCACAGTCAAAAAGAGCACAGAAGCACAGATACATTTATACTTTTCAATCTTGAAACTTAATTCAAAATTCCATTTTCATTTTTTGAAGTCTCCATTACAATTTTGTGCCTGCACAGAACAATAATGTATACCTATAAAACTGTCTAATTACTGTACAACAGACATGGGGTTTTATATATGTTAAGAATCATCCAATGCAGAAATATGCACACATGAAAATAGTGACCACAATAACCTTTAACTTCAGGCCATGTTAACCTCTTATCCAGCCTGCATCTCATTACAAAAACATAATGTTAATGATACAGAGAGATGTATCTGTATACCATGTAAATATAAACTTGTTCTTCAAAGAAAATCAATGTACTACTCATCATGTGGCCAACACAAGACTTGATATAAAACTAAGTAAACTGTTATAAAAATTTCTACCTTCCTGTAAGTTCCAGTGTTTTACAATGACTCTTATGCCAATTATTCAAGCATTTTTTTTATTTTCCGTTATCTTAATTAACTACTGAATTAAAATGTAATATTAGTGTCTGTTGTTTGGTCTCTAGAAACAATTTCAACAAAGAATATATCTACACAGCTATTTATAGACATCATAAACTCCCAAGAAAATAATGCAGAAATGAAGGTCAATGTCATTAAAATTGAAAAAGGTGAGGCCAATTGTAGCCCTGGCAAAAGAAAGCATACCTAGCCGTCATATACATATTTTCAAAAACTTCAACATATATACATGTCCAACTGAGCTGCAGATTCAAAATTGGTATAAATAGCTGAATGGGATACATTGTAACTACATGATGTAGTATATATTTTTAATATTCAACCATTAAGATGCCAATATTCCCCATGGTAACCATAAAGGCTGTTATATCAGAACAAATCAGGAGTTGTATTGGAGAACCATCTATATATGACCCCTGCAAAATGTTGGATCAAACTAATCAGCCTAGTGGGTTTCTAAGTAAAAGACTTATGTTAATAATCAGACATTCTTAAACTAGTATTATTTCCCTTGACAGCAATATTGGATGTCAAATCAGAACAAATGGTAAATGTTTATAGATCACCATCCACAGATGATTCCTGCAGTTTTAGTTTAATCGGATCTGTGATTAAAAAGTTTAATATTAAACCAATCAGAAACAGTTACTTGTCAAGGTTAACCATACGACAGGTTAGAACGAAATGAAATGAAGACTCTCTTGATGGCAGGACCATTGATATATATATACAGATTGGTGTAACATTTCATAATATGAACTTTAACCTTTATACATTACAACAAATGCAGTGTTTCAGCTAGACTTTGAAATCTTGAGGACAATTGCCAGTTTTATCAAAATGTCTTGAGAACATTCTATTATAATAATTAAACTAATTTTTATAAAGTTCTTCAAGACAATTTGAGAAATAGGTGGGCAAAATGTCCTGAGGCTGGTGCCTTAGCTTAATCACTGAAATGTAATGAATTATTTTTTATGACAAAATCAAGGGGATTGGACTTGATAAACATTATTGTATACCCCCACAGAAATAAATAGCTATATATATAATTGTTCATCCTAACAAGTCAATAAGCATTCCTTAGTGTCATACTATATTAGTTTCACTTTACATTACAAGACTGCATACATCTAACAGGTTTCTCTCTTCTATTTCTGTCAGCTAATTCTGTAGGGTAATCATGAATTACCAGTATTTGATATAACAGTAATAGAATAAAATAAAAATCTACTATTTTCTGATAATATGCATCAGTTACAGATCCTGAAGCTATATAATTTTGAAGATTATATAACATTCTAAATTTTGAAAGAAATAATTAGTCTTTAGTTTTAATACAGAAAAATAATTATAAAATGATTTGTTATTGTCATGAAATCTTTGTACAACACTTATAATTATAGCAGAACTCAAGTACCAAAGTATCACACATCAAACAAGATTGTGTTTCTTTTCTGTAGTTAAATGTTGAAATTGACATTATTACTTTTAGACCTCATTGGTAGAAATTTATTCTGCGCATTTCATTTGTTTACATGATAAACTGTATCCATTATTAAGCCTGTTCTTTGCCGTATTTTTTTACATAATAAACTGTATCCATTATTAAGTCTGTTCTTGACCACATTACAATTTTTTGTAATTCTAAGATTAATCAAATAGTCCATTCAACACATGAGTAATTTTTTTCATGACTTTAAATTTTATGAGTCGTTTAAGAAATAATTCATGGGGGGCTTGAATATACAGTGAAACCTGACAAAACCGAATTTCTGTGAAAACCGAACAAATTTCCAAGTCCCGAAGAAATCCCCCTCCAATTAATGCTTATTTAACCTGAATGAACCGAATCCTGTCTTTACCGAACTCCGAACACAGTTTGAAGTCCCGTAAATTAACATATATTACAAATAGACCTGATTAATCCGAACATTCTTTTTGTAGTCCCGTAACTGAATGTTTATTTCAAACACATCTGATTAATCTAAACGCCCTTTAATCACGAACGAACAACAAACAATGCCTTGTTATTTAAGTGATGACATAGAATCCAAGCCACACAACCACGAAAACAACCACTCGTTCGGTAAATACATTTTGTACAATATTTTCTTTTTTAAATATCTTCATCTAATTGTGCCACATATCTCTTCCGTATCACTATTCAGTCCTAGGTCTTTCTTGTCTTCGTGATCAGACATATTTCCGGTCAAGTTTACATTTTCTGTCAAACCTGTTAGAACCGAATACCTGTCTAATCCGAACGAACTATACAGTCCCATAGGTGTTCGGTTTACATAGGTTTCACTATATATTGATTTTACCACGGGTTGGACCTTTATGCCAAATATTTTACCCTGAGCGATAGCGAGGGGTAAAATATCAGCATAAAGGGCCACCCCGTGGTAAAATCCATATATATATACAAGCCCCCATGAATTATTTCTATTCTAATAGGACAAATACGGTATTTGAACAGCCAAAGCAAATTATGACGTTGCCGATCAGCTGATATACCAATATATGCATATATTACCACGGGTTTGGACCCAAGGCGTTTGAAGGACGTCATATTAGAATTAAGGAGTTTTAACTACTCTTTCAGTGGAAAATCCCCCAAAAATACATTTCTCTTTATCAGTTGAGCAAAAATTCTGAACTTGAGCAACAAAGTCTTTTTAGGGGAACTGTTGATTCAGATATACATATTTACATTCAGATATGTTCGGTCCATTGTTAAATAAAAATTTTACATTTAGCTCGGGGCTTTCAATATTTTTCATGTCTACCAGTACTTTCACTATTTACAGACGGTACTTTTTTTTTAAATTAAAATTGGAATAATTTTCATGAATATGTTCTACAACACTCTTTAAAATCAGGAGGTACCTAAGACCTTTTTAGGAGGGTAAAAGTACTTGGTACCAGCCCTTATTGAAAGGCCTGGTAGCTGTTACATCTAATTACATGAAGTGAAACAAGACATTCATAAATGTAGGAAAAATGTATAAAATATGTCAACAATACAACTAACAAGGTAATTACTAACTGTAAATCAATTTTTCACTTCATTAATTGTCAATTTATTGATATCAGCAGGGACTAATTATTGGAGAAACACTTCATTAATTTGTTATAAAGGTCACTATGCTGATTCATCGTTGGGAGATCCTTGTATGATAAAGTTCTGATGAGTCCCACAGGGCTTTCAATATGTTTCAAGTCTACCAGGCCAGTACTTCATTATTTACCAGCAGCACTTATCAAAATTTGAACAATTTTCATGAATATCTTATACAACACTCTTTAAAATCAGAAGGTGCCAAAGACCATTTTAGGAGGGTAAAAGTACCTGGTACCGTCCCTTATTGAAAGGTTTTGTACTCCCAACCAAAAGGTTTTGAGTTTAACTGGCACATAGATCCTTGGTTATTGTATGTAAGAAATCGTGAGGTGAGACCCATACACAAGTGATGAGTCAAAGACTCACTAAGACCAGTTGAAATAATCTCTGCTTGAATTATGCATTAATCCTGTAAATTCTTCTAAATAAAGAAAGCTCATATAATGTAAGTTATTTAAAATGTCCCTTATCTACATTTTTGTAGATATGAACTTGACCAGAATAGTACATGTATTGATTACCAACTTTATTTCTAATCTTTAATTAACTACTAAAATAAAAGGCTCAAATTATGATCAGGATACAGTGTACCAATTTGAATGAAGGACCAGGCTGTCAGATATAAATTTAACAGAGGACCACAAAAGGACCATCACAACAAGGTTTGGCTCAGTGGTTTCAGGAGGATTTTCAAATAATTATTTTTTCAAAATCAGCCTAATTTGGATATTTATTTTATGTAAAAATCAGTGAAGCAAAATATGTCAGCAAAACCCATAACAAATGGCATACCTATCATTAAATTGTAACTACTATTGAAATTTAAGCTCATTTTGTGGGAAAATGTAGCTTTATTGTCTCTGTAAGTGCGTTTTACACTTTAGTTTGACTTATAGTAAAGACGACCTGATGATGTTGGTTGGCTGAGGTTCTTAGACACATTTTTGAAAGTAGAAAACCTAAGGATGATTCAGTTCAGCTTTGGTTTAAATTGACCTTGCGATTTCAGAAGAGGTTAAAAACAAGAAAGTTGATCCAGTGACAACAGATGACCAGACGATATATCCCAAGTGATGACATGAACACCCATGGACCGGTGGTCCAGGTGAGCTAAAAAAAAAATTTATTCTGGTCACTGTAATGTTTTCTGGTATTTTCTTCTACATTGTAGTCATACTTAGAGATTATTATATTTTGCTACACAACAAATAATTACTAAAACAGTTTTTTCAATGTAAATTTCTAACTACACATGTACTACAACACTAAGACTTGGTTTAGTTTCTACCTTGTGTTAGTATACAAAGTGACAATTAAAAGTTTCAGTGAAATATAAGCTGGGGAGAGACTCCGCTAAGGCCGAGAGGTTAAATAATGACTTTTCCCACACAAATTTGCACAACCAGGGGGAAATGCATATATATATTTATCTAGATTTTCAAATGTCAACAGACTTTACTCATAGTAATTAACATTTCCAATATTAGCAAAATAAAGTAAGGCAATATGACCTCATACTGTGCAGTTCTTGATTAATTGTAATAAAAATATCACATCAGAAGAGAAATATATTTTTTAATCCATACTTTAATGGTCATGCATTTTGATCTGTAAATTTTAACTCTTCTTCTTCAGGTAAAATTTCAGCAGATAAAATGCCGTGCCATTGTAAAATATCCAATACATCATGGTTTCCTAAAAGTATTTCTCAATTAATGTCTACTTTCTTTTGAAGCACTATCCAGACATCTACCATAGCTCAATTATATTTTCCTTTAAAGCAACATCAAGAAAAAGCATGTGTACCCATGTCCCAAATTAAGCAACGAACAATAAGACAATAAATGGAAATGTTCCACATAAAAATTATACTGTCTTTTTAAAGGGAACAAGACAAACAAAGCGACTACATGAACATAAGTTTGTTTCATTACCAATCACATTTCATTTTTCCACAAGCTGAACACGTTTCTTGGCAACTAACACTACGGGCCTTTACCCTTCAAGAATAAAAAAATATTGCATTTAAAATATAAGCGGAAGCCATAAGCAAATAGTCTTTGTGAATATTAGGGCTGTTGTCAAAAAATAAGGAAAATTAGGGAAATAAGGGCCCACTTGAAAGTCTGTAAATTGTATTTCATTAAAACTAAATGGTTGATTCGTTCTCTTAAGCTTGATTTGAAATTATCTTGGATAAATATTAAAGAATTCGGTTGTTTCGAATCATGTCAATTCCGACCACGTTCCGTCTTTTTCGTGTCTTGACGTCTGAACAAATTGGCAGGCGACTTCTGGTGTTTACGCTATTACTGTGACAATGTCAGCATATCATAGTCGTAGATGCGGTAGATTACAAGTAATTGTAATATGGAGACGCCAAGGAAACCGCTGAATAAATACTGGTGTTCGGTACCCCACTATCTGTCTTATATAAGAAATATATACATAGAGGCAGATCGTTTTCCTTTCATGATGCTGACAGCCGCAAATAAAGAAAGAAAACAAATTTAATTTTAAAGAATTATTTGTCTCTGCGTTGAAGTCTTTGATACAAATAAAATAATTTAATTGATATCTGTTTTTTACAGAAAATGTTAAGATATCTTTAACTTGAGAATCAAACGTTAAAACGGCACATATCGATTGGAGTTTTTGTTGCATACATTGACACCAGAAGCTCAGGGCCAGCAGTTCCATCGAAATCACGTGATCTGGCAGACGAAAATAACAAAATTTTGATGGAATGGAAATGATTCGAAACAACCGAATTAAGACAGAATTTGAAATATGGTGATATTATTGGACCACATTTTGAAACTTTTTTAACTGTCAGATTTATTAGACCTTTTTTACTTTGTGCTTTTTGAATTACTCAGCATAAAACATGTGTGTAGAAAACAATGGTCTGTTATCTGGAATCATTGATGTATCATAGTTCATACTCAATTAACCAGCCATTAAAACTGTGTTGAATCATAATCAAAATGGACAAGGCTTATGCCATGGTACAACATACAGGTGTGAATGTTGTACCACTGCTTAAGTTCTGTGCCAAATGTCATGTTATTTCTGTTACAAAACACATATACCAATGTCTTAGTCTCTTACTTATGGACTTATTTAAACAAACTCGTACTTTGGATTCATTTGCTTAAATGTGTAAGAACTGTGGTATATATACAGTGTGGGAAACGACCGCTCGCCAACTCGCCAAAGGCGAGTGGAAATTTCGGATGGCGAGTAAGATCCACTTTCTACTCGCCAATCTGGCGAGTAGGAACTTGAAACCGCTTGCCATAACTGGTTACAGCTTTAAAATATCATAGCTCTCAAACAGTTAAATTTTCTGTTAACTGTGTCATTTATCCAACATTTTATTAATCATTGTACTAGATAAGAAAACATTCCGCTATGAGTCATGACACTTCAATTCTGTCAACAGAAAAATTAAGTATACAATACCGACCCCACATAATTTTGCCAAGGCCGATTTCACGATTAAATGAAATATTGTTTCATTAGGCCAAAAAAAAAAATATGTGTGTTTCCAGTTACCCGACCCACCCTATTTTTATTCGGCCAAATTCCCGACCCTAAACTTTTTTTTGACGATTTCAGAAAAATTTCCGGCAAATTACATGTTTTTTCCGTAACCGTCTCTTTTATTATAAAATCGTAATGGCGGCGCACTTGTTCAACAAGCTTGTTGGCCGTACGGATAAATAAATTAAATGCCAGCACCTTGTAATACTTTAAATACTTGAAATTGTCCGTACCTAGTCTGGATTATTTAACAGTTGTCCCTTAGTTGTTTCATGGGTGAATATGCCTTTAAATTTGCCTTTAATACTTGTTAATGGACTTTCCACTTCAGACTTTTGTTGTCACATTTATTTATTACGATATATGTACATGTAAGCTTTTGTAGTTGACAATGTACAAATGTATGATTTGTCTTCTGACACATTTCTAACCCGTCTTATCAATTCAATATGGAGTGAACTTGCCATTGTGTCCTAGATTCTACATCTGTTGAATGCATTATGGATTGATTTTACAGGAAGGGGGTGCTTAGGTATCTAAAAATCATGTTTAACCCATAGTCTGGAATTTTGTTGGTCATTGTTGTGTTATCTCCTTAGAATTTTCAGTATCTTTACTTTCTTGTTGGGGCCATTGCTGTGGGTTTCACATGTCGAAGACCTTGTCGGGACATTTGAATGTGTATATATCTACTGTTGGCTTTGGTGATAATGCTAGTACATTAATGATTGATTCATATCCATTCTTTTGTCATCATCTAATTCACTACTG